>JAOXYD010000005.1:9551049-9574674 GCA_028565735.1 Pinacopodium congolense | reverse complement strand
AAACTTTTTAAAGTAAATCAGATTTTTGACGTAGATTGTGCAAATGTATTCAGGGAAAAGTTGCGTTTGTGTCAGCAATAATACATGTATTAGCAAGTTCAGTGATGAAAACGTTATTGACATCTTATACAAGCAGTTCAAGGAATATACGATCCAAAAACGAGGAGAAAATTTTTCGTAAGGATAGTAATAATCAATAGCCCCAGTGAGCTTAATACCAGTAAACAAGTACTGGACGTAATCAGCAAAAGCATAAACAAGAATATACCTCAACAAATCATCCTTCCTAGTTTTGTCCATCTCTTCCCGCATATCATGCGAAGTGATCAATCCAGTTCTTTGCCTCTCCTTTGGGGCATTACCATTCTCATTTGATCGCCTTGGAGGGGACAGATCACCATCACCTGAGCTTCCAACTACCTTCCTGCTTTTCCTTGGTGGTGAAAGATCAGAAGCAGGAGAGTCACTCCGATGAGCCCCCCTACGGCGAGAGATTTCAGAAGATGCCAGCATTTCAAACTTTCTACTTCCAAAATTTCCCAGAGATTGTGCCTGAGGTCGACGAGGCGGTGATATATCAGGTCCGGGAGACGGAGTATCACGCCGCTTCCTTCTTGACCGCGAAGGCGATATATCGATATGTTCTTTTAAACATTTCAACTTCGGCTCTGGCGAAGGTGTGTCATTTCGAGCTCTCCTCCGCGGAGGCAACAAATCGGAATTCATTCTCTGCTGCTGCCGTGGAGGTGACAAATCTGTATCTTCTTTGAAATGCTTCAATTCTAGCTCCGGTGAAGGAGTGTCATTTCGAGGTCTCATCCTCCGTGGCGGGGACAAATCGGAATTCACTCCCTGCTGCTGACCTGTAGGTAAAAAATCCGTATCTTGTTCTCCAGAAGGCTTAAAATCCACTTCCGTCAATTTATTATGGCGTCCTATATCGGTGCCCTCTTTCAAACTCTTGCCTTCTACCTCTGGCACCGGTGTATCGTTCCTACTCTGTCTGCGTGGTGGAGACATATCGGAACTTAGGTCATTATCCTTGGAACATTTTGGAGAGAGCGAAACCCAACCGCTCCCATCCTCTGCTATGGCGTTAATAGGCTTTCTGGATCTAAGCAGCTCGAGCCTTCTCATTCGCTTGACTTCTATGTCTTCATCAACGAGAGGCTTCTCATCAGCTGAATCTTTCTCTTCTTCTTCTTCTTCGAGTTTCACTGGCTTTTGCCAAACAGGATCCTCGTCAACGACTAACACACCCGGTGCCGTCAACGTCATTTTGCTCTTCTTTTTCTTCTTTTTCTTCTTCTCCTCCTCGGCAGTTTTGCTCTCGTATCGCTTCAAGTAGTCCTTCAGCGAATTGGAGCCAGGAGCTGAAGCTGAAGTCTCCATAGTTTGCAATCGAAGTTGAAACTAGTAAAAGAAAGACTAACTGAAGAGCAGAATAAAACTGGTTCAAAACAATTCAAAAGAATCTAGTTGTGAAGTCCTACGGTATTGCAGATTAGTATGCAATAACGTAGTGCTGTTGAATGGCAACGGAAGACTCCGGAGATCTAGTGAAGTGCCAGATAAATCGTGTACATAATTCCCTGCAGATGATCAGGAATTGGTTTTTTACTATATTGTGATTATAAAAGAATATGAGGGTTTGAGAAATCTACAGTACTTTCCCATAAACTTTTTGTCCAAGATTTCCCCGGGAGCACAATAGGGTGCAAATATGATTATTAGGCTGGGCTTCACGAACGCCCAAATCTGTCAAGAAAGGCCCAACCCAATGAAATGTTTTTACTTTAAAATAAACTTTTCCTTAAATTCAACTCCTTTTCTTCCTAATGCAGGCTAAAAGTACATACATTATAGATTATTTGCTCATTTAGAGATACTGTTTTAGTTATATAAATAATAGGCATGTATAAGCGGTGATTGAGATAAAGAACTACCTTTTCCTCCTTCCGTTGCGTCTGAATTTTAGTACCCACGTGGATGAAATGTAGAACTGGATTGTTCAATGATAATGGATGAGTAGGAGAACGAAATGCCTATGGCCTTACAGAAAACTGAAATCACTGCTTGTATGGTTCATGATTCCCTCCCACTATTTGAAATTGACCACTTTTAGAGAGAGAATCAAAATTTGACATGAGCATCAAGTACCTGGTCATGGCTTCAAAATGAATGCTTCACAAGGTGGTGTAAACCTCTTTTAACTTGGTTTAGAAAAGAGATACAGTGTTCCTCTGTTTGGGCTGCCTTCTGTTCATAGAACATAAAGTTTGTTGTATTTATTCTTTCCTCCTTGTAAAAAGGCAATACTGGATGTGTCATAGTATCTTTTTCCATAATCAAGGCTTTAATCGATGAATAAGGGGTCGAACAGTCAAAATCTTCTTAGACTCCAGACAAAGTTTCAGGCTCAGTGTATCTCAGACATAAGGAGTTGCAAAGTTGTCCTAAAATCCAACACCAGATCCATACAGTAATGGCAACAATTCGTTTGTATGTGCGTGTAATTTATCACCTGATAAGAATACATGAACTCTCCCGTTCAACATTATCCAACTGCATCCCGGGACCTTCCTCACACCTTTTATATCCATCTCCCTTCTCAGCTTTTGCTCCTCAATGTGCTCTCCATTTACCACATATATGTTGCGGAGTGCAACATAGGCGGCTGAATTTGATGGATCCAGCTCAAGGAGTCGATTGGCAGCACGCTTAGCAATATCTGCGGTTCTCTCAGAAAAACTGCATGCACCAAGCAGTGCCCCCCAAATGGCATGGCTTCCTTGAAAAGGAAGTCTCACGATAAATTCTTCTGCTTCTTTTAATTTGCCTGCACGGCCCAAGAGATTAATCATGCAAATGCAATGCTCCATGCTTGGTTGAATTGCATAAACATCACTCATTGCATAAAATAAATCCAACCCCTTATTGACTAATCCTGCATTACTACATGCTGATAGGATGGCCAAGAATGTAACAGAATCTAGTTGAATCTCAGTTTCCAGCATGGATTCAAAAGTATGCAGTGCATCTTTTGCTAGCCCATGATGCGAAAACCCCATGATCATGGTGTTCCAAGAAACAATGTCCTTAGAGATCATGCTTGTGAATATCCTGTGAGCATCTTGTATCTCCCCACATTTGGCGTACATTGAGATCAATGAATTATTAACCAACCAATGAAGGCTTGTCACCATCTTTACCAGCATGCCATGCAACTGCTTACCATAATCAAGATATGCCACAGCACCTGTAGCCCCTAAAAGAATTGCATATGTAGAAGTTAGAGGACGAATGCAACTAGCTTTCATTTCTGAAAAGAAACAGGCAGCTTCTGCAAAAAGCTCATTCTGCACATGCCCTGAAATCATTGAGGTCCATGCAACTGCATCTTTATCAGGCATGTTGTAAAATAAATCGCATGCTTTTGGTACTAATCCAGCCCTAAAGTACCCATCAATCATTGAAGTCCATGTTATCTTGTTTGGGACAGGCACAGTATCAAACAATCTTTCAGCCTTCTCCAGTTGTCCAATTCTAATATATCCATCAATCATGCGGTTGCAAGACTGGAGATCAAAATTACAGGAGTGGTTAAATATATAATCAGCAGAATCCATTATGCCAAACGAAGAGTACATGTGAATAAGGCTCTTACATAGTCTACCATCATAATCATCGTACTCCAACCCATTAACAACTATTTGAGCATGCAATTGCTCGCCAAAACAAAGAGATCCTACGCCAGTACAGCCATAAGCAAGTGAAATATAAGCCTCAGCATTTGGTTTTACATTTGAGTTACTCTTCATCTCAAGAAAGAGAAGCAAAGCTTCTTTATACAATCCATTCCAAGTGAACCCACTGATCATAGCAGTCCAAGAAACAACATTCCTCGCAGGCATTTTCCGAAACAAACTGTAGCCTTCACTCACTTCACCTGCCCTGCAATGACCAGATATCATAGTTGCCCAAGTGATTACATTCTTATCATCCATCTCCTCAAACAACATCCTGGCTTCCTTTACTCTACCATTCTCCACTAATCCTGCAATCATAGCATTCCAAGAAACGATACTCCTGAAGGGCATGCCAACAAAAACTCTCTTTGCGTCATCCAAATCTCCATTTCTAATCAATCCAACAACCATAGCATTCCACGAAACAACATTCCTCTCGGGCATCTCTTCAAACAACCATCTAGCCTCGCTAATCATTCCTGCATCTGCGTACCCACAAAGCATCGAAGTCCAGGAGACAACATTCCTTTCAGGCATCTCTTCAAACAACTTACATGCCTCACTCAACCTTCCCCATTGCACGTACCCAGCCAACATCGCATTATAACTAACGACGTTTCTCTCTGGCATGACATCCAACAGCACTCGAGCCTCATCAACAAATCCAACTCGCGAATACTTGCTAAGCAGCGAAGTCCAGTAAACAACATGTGTATGACTACTTCTCCCTGACATTGTTTCGAGCAAGTTGCGTGCCTCTTGGAGCCTCTGATAAGAGAGGCAACACAAGAGTTGGGAGTCATTGCCTGTGAGTATGAGCTTCTGGGTTTTCGACTTTGAACTAAAGGAACGAACTTGAAACGAATAGAATTGAAGACGAACGTCTTTTCTCGAGAGATAATAAACGAGGGTCAAGGCTCTTATACAAAGAACGGACATCAACGACCTTTCTCAAAAGAGACTGTTTCACGGGAGACGCTGTCGTTTAAAGCACCTAATGCTGCTTTCCTATATAAAGAGCCCAACTTTGAGTACGAGAGAGAAACTCGAGTTTTGCAAAGTCAATTCTCATATCGTCTCTGGGTCTACCAAGTAAGCAATGGAGTTCCTGGACGATGATCCCAGGCCTAGACTTTACATGCAATCTAGATCACTCAAATCTTCGCCATCGGATCCAGTAACCCAACAAAAACCACTTAACAAACTGTTTCTTTTCTTTACTGTTGTTTGCTCCTTGCTTTTGTTGATTTCCTCAATCATCTTCCTCCAAACTGAACCCTTTAGATCACTTCTTTTCTGGGTCTCAGTCTCCCTACTCATTGGACCCTTTGCGCCGTCACAGATCACCGGCGGCGACGTTCGCGTCGGCCAAGGCCCAGTTCTCGAGCCGATTGAGGAAGAACCCGAAATTGTGACCGAAAAACAGGCTCGCAAGAAGAGATCAAAACCGATAAGATCTGAAGAGTCTGTGCTGAATTCTGGGGTGAATTGGATCCCGTCCGTTGAAATGAGTAATGGATTGTCGAATAAAAGGGAAAAAATAGAACCTTTGGCGGGTACTGAAAACGGTTTGGCGTCAAATGAAGGAGAAAAGGAGTGGAGTGAAGGGGACATAGACATTTTAAAGAAACAAATGGTGAAGAATCCAGTTGGGAAGCCTAGGAGATGGGAAGTGATAGCGGAGGCTTTCAATGGGAGGCACAGAGTTGAGAGTGTGATCAAGAAAGCAAAAGAATTGGGAGAGAAGAAACTTGATGACGCAGATTCATATGCAAGATTTTTGAAGAACAGGAAACCGTTGGACACTCGGGTTAATGATGAGCAAGAGGTGACAGAGACTGCTGAAGACCGGAAAGATAATGATGGGTGGAGTTCAGGAGAAGATATTGCCTTGTTAAATGCTTTAAAAGCTTTTCCTAAGGATGTTGCTATGAGGTGGGAGAAAATTGCAACTGCAGTTCCTGGGAAGTCCAAGGCAGCTTGTGTGAAAAGAGTTGCGGAGTTGAAGAGGGATTTTCGGAGCTCGAAAGCTGGGCCGAGTTAGTGTTGAAGTGGCGTCTCTATGGTTTTGTAACCAGATACTGTGTTAGAGTTATTTTCACCGAGGTAAGACGTTATACGTATTTCTTCGACTGTTTTGGCTTGGAGTTAACACGAGTTAGTTGACATTGTTGCACATTCTGGTGAAATTCTGAGGAGTTATATTATCTTAAACAAGAAGCATATATATCAGCTTGTATCCTGCTGACTATCAAAAGCATTTGCTGCTTTTCTCTTATATACTCTTCTTATTTTGAATGTCGTCAATCATTTGCTGCTTTAGTAATCCAGCAAATCATGAAGTTACTATCAAAAACATCTGTCTTATCACTCCTTAGTATTGCAACTGCAAAAAGAGGATCACAAATTTTTAGCCAAAATGCTCTAAACTGAATTAACTAGGATAAAATTGATGAGGATTTCCATTATTATATTTAATGTTGAAGTTAAATTGGTTCAGTGCAAATCAAGATGTCAAACTGGAATGTAGTATCAATTTTGCATGAAATGTTATATTTTCTATCTGATTATGAGCTCTTAATAACTAGACACTTGTACAATGTTTCTGAGTGCCTTCTGTAACAACTTTAGCTTTTGTTTACTTTAGCTTTCGTTTTTTGTTTTGATTTCCTGTTTTTTTAAATGTAAAAATCGATAAAGAAAACACAATAATACAACATAGAAATTGATAAAGAAAACACAATTATCAATATAAAAATACAACAACCACAACACAAAACCACAATCCATAACTCAACATTTCATAAGGAATGTTATTGGAATGTCTAGAACACACTTTAGAATCTTAGCAATTATGAATACCACAAAATCAATATCTTAGGATGTTCAGGAGAGGTTATTTGTTTTGCATCGATACTAATACTTGATTCCATTACAAAATGGCTTTATTACTGCAATGGTGGACTGAACTTTGTAAAGTTGTCGAGGAATGTTTTTCTGCGGTCTCATGAAAATTTCAGTTCACTGTGATGAAGCCTGCTTTAACTCTACCATGCTTACAAAGTCAGTGCTCTCTGGCAAAAATGCATTGTACTATCCTTTATTATTCACTCCATTGCTGTTTCATTGTCTCAAACTCAAAGCATTATTTTGATTTCTTGGTGCATAGCAAAATTAGTAATGGTTTACTTGCTAATGCAGACTGGTCTATTGTGAAACTTTTGAATACATTCTGGGGATGACACATGCTTGCAAGGATTGTAATTTGACATCCTCTAATAAGCAAATCATTTTTCCTTGCAGAATTTATGTGAAGTTGGGCCAGCTAATAGTTTGATCGCGCTAAGCTGCAAAAGTAAGAGAAACAAACGAGCAATGAGCTTCAATTCTCAAACTGGATTATTAACCACTTCAATTCTGACTCTAATTGGTGAAAGCTGGAGAAATATTACCATGTGATTTGTAGTGGTCAAGTAGTTTTTGGTGTTTTTGATTTCCAATGAAGAATCCAGTATTTTGAAACGGGCTTTTGAAGTTGGATGGTGATTCTTCAAACTTAGAAGTACCTAAATGAACTAATTCTGGTTGTGTTGAAGTCGCTAATATAGGGGATTTAGAGATTTTCTCTTTCATTTCAAGTTGTTGAACCTTAGGATGAATCTTGGAGAGAGTTGAGAGGTCCTACTGTTGTATGAACTATTTACCGAGAATCTATGTTATGGGTGGTGAGCCTTTGTGGGCACAACTTGTTGAAATTGAGGTTGGTCTGGGGAAGGCATTGCTGCTTCACCTTCTCTTGATTTACTTTGGTGCTTTGTGCGGATACAAGACAATGATCTGTCCAATTAATAATAAGAACAGTGATGCGATTTGTTCAGTAGAAATGGCTTCCTTTTGTCTTTAGAATGGATTGTCTGGGAGGTGCCTGCGAAACCTTCTATCGTCTTAGTAATTTTACTTCAAAATTGGGCAATAAAACAAATGTGGCTAACCAAAAATGTGAAAAACTCGCCATAGATAGCATCCTGCTAAGCAAACCATAATTTGAGGTGCATTCAAACAAGTTGTTGTTTCACTTCGATAGGCTTTTCGCTGATCAATAAGACCAAAATCGAACACTAAAATTACTGCTTAAAAGGGTGGTTTTTTCTTATTATTGCTTCTGTAAACATGCTATATAAATAAATATTTAAGGTTATAAACGTAGTATGATAAATGACTATAATTACTGCATTACAGAGTATATATATACTACGTATCATCTGAAAATGAAATTCGGGCGAGCATTAAAAATATAGTGCAGAAGACATGGTAACGTTTAAATAGATTAAAAGTCCACCGTATGCAAAAAATATGGTCTTATCACGCCAGCTATTGACTCTGGTGATTTAATGATTTTGAGTTGAAGCATGGCCTATCCAGAAAGTCCATGTCCTAGGAACCGATCCACAAGTTTTGCTATAGAGTCGGCAAGACAGTCCGCTGCTTCTTGTGTTGCTGCCTCTGCATATATACGTATGACATCCTCAGTACCAGATGGCCTAATAAAAGATCGACCTCGAGAATGTTTTGCTGCAAAAGAAGTGGAGGTAATTAGTTACATGCTGAATTTCCTTGTGAAAAGTGACTTGTAACTCAAACCTATTCTACTCTGTAAATCTTGATCTTCAAATGGCAATGCACTTGTGAATAATGAGAACATGGAACATAGTAATCAGTTAAAGGAACCTGAACATTTTTTTCTGATTTATTCAAACTGATTCCCTTGCTTCTTTGTGAGTCAATTGTTTATATATTATTATTCAACTAGATCAAAGAACAGGATAATATAGAGTCTAAAAAAGGAACGAATCTGAGTTGCGAACATATCAGGCATCATGCACGAGAATTTTGATTTGCCACTAATTCAGCTAGGTGAATGCTATTACCAACTTCTGCATCTATTGCCTCTTGGATTCCAGGGGGTCTTACAACCATTGTCTCCGCATTTGCTGTAACAACAGCAGTTCTGTCTACAACTTTGACCTGCCAATCATGTGAAGAGGCTTTTATTGTACCATGAAGGGTTACTAACTACATTTTTCCTAATGCTCCCAAAAGATTGATAGCATTGGCAAAACTGCTTGGCAAAGAGTGCCATTTTTAGCAATGAAAAATCAAGGAAACACAACATAAGAAATTGAGAGATAAGGCAAGAAAGTATGAAAAAGTAAGTTCAATATAAGAACCTGTAATACAAACCTTAAGCTGCCTGCTTGGTAGATCATGATACAGCTCATTCCACTTATGTATTGACCACCCCATGTTTCTCAAAATGGCTTCAACCAAAAGTAGAACACCTAAAGCATCGCCAACAGCTTGGTTGATCAACTTACTAACTGCCAACAGTCTCAAAGCAGCCTTGTGCTGTTCTGAACCTGAAACATCCAAATAATTCATGATCCTTCCAGAACTCTAGCTTCCATCTTAGCCAACCAAAATGAGACCACCAGAAAATAACCTTTAGACGTAAAATAAAGTTCATTGCATTTCTCCTCTAACCAAGATAAAAAGTGTTCAGAAAATAAAATGGTTCCATGGCCATTGGCCTCAAAGTATATCCCAATGTCATATTCTGCAGCTTTCTCATGCAAGTATTTCACTCCTGTTGGTGTAAACACAACTTCTAGGCCCAATCCTTTGAGGTAATCAGTGGATGCTCCATTTGCATATGCAGTCTGTACAACGCCAAGACGAGCTTGGTAATTGTCCTTTGTGTTTTCAATTCCCTCCACATTAAGAATGCTTAATTGATCCTTAACAAATATAGCAAATAAAGACAATATTTTATCTCCATCAACAAGATTAATCTTGCCACTATCTTCAGATTCCAAATAAAAATAAACAAGCCTATCAGCATCCCCATCCAAACTTGCACACCTGAAAACTATAAACATTGTTGCAATTAGGTTCAACTCCTCAAATCAGTCACAAAACAGGCACATAAATGCAGAGGTTGCTATAAAATAAATTATGTTTCAATTTTCAAGTCCACTCCTACTTGACAGCCAAAGAAGATATAGTTTACTGACAGTTATTCTTCATCAATCAGCCAAAACAGCTCTTCTGTGAGTTCTTTTCAACAATGAATTAATTCTATAATTGATGTAGGGAAAAGCAACTAAGACAGCTAGTCCTCCAAAAAGCAGGCTAGAAATAAGGGTAGATTGTGGTTGGAAAAAGTAGGATTTATAACAAAAACCCCTTTTAATAAAAATTTGAATACAATGGTCGTTTATTTCTCCAGAAAAAAAGGGGGTAAAAACCTATTTATAGTAATCTTACTTGAAACTCTACCTAATAGAAAAACAAGTCCTAAAAGATTTCTTATTGATAATAGAAAAATCAAATTTGAAATATTGAATATAACATGCTTAACATGCTCCTATATCTCTACCCTAACTCTGATGATCTGGTTTGTAAAAGGGTGGGATGCTATCAAATTCCATAAACATTAAAGCTAATGCGCTTTACTATTGGGCTGGAGTAATTGTCATGTATCTAACATACAACCACTTTTAGATAATGTCCGATCATGTTGCACTTACAACTCCTATTTCAACTATCAGAAAACAAGGATTTGGTCATCAAATCCAGATGGGAATGGTAGAAGGTTACTCCATGATTGACAACCAAAGACTCACTATCAAGCAATCTGGATAACACTGACCTTACTCCAATATCTTGACAACCAAATCCTTGCGGAAGAAACTTCTCTTTCTGCACATAATCAGCACCAACACCTTCATTCAACACACCTTTTCCAGAATTACGGACTTCGATATCGAAACCATTCAATTTCTTCTTCAGGAGTTCAAGTTTATGTGCACCCACGCCATTGGCCCCATCCACAACTAATTTGTCATTTGTCTCGCTCATTTTGCTTGCATTAGGTATCAAGTCAATTAAACACCTAAAAATCACATTAAAGACTGTAACTGAAGGTTTTTACTACAATGTAAACTTCAAGAAAAAACTATCTACAATCAGTAGACATCTATATAAACCAACCTGAATGAGCCCGAGAGCAGTTCAAAGTAATCAACTTCAGTTGCTTCCAACCCTCTGTTTCTAGATCGAACCATCCAATGTAGCTGTGGAGTTGTCAAAATCCCCATGTCATGGGCGAGAGCTCCAACAAAACAATTAATTCCCTGAAGTCAAAGACAACACAAGTGAAAAGGGCCATGTGCCATATGAACAAATATTATGACTAACATTGTTTAGCTGGAATTTTCACAAAATAAAACAGATGCTTCATGGTATTAAAAAGGAACATACCTGTTTGGCAGCTTCGAGAAGAGATTCACCACTAGGTCTTGTGTCTCTTCCCAGTAATACCTCTGCTGAGTTCACTCCAACAAATGGAATATTTTCCCTCACCACAAACTCATCAATTAACTATTGAAGAGGGAAAATAGAAACATGAGGATGAGAATGAGAAGAAGTATAACTTAGGGAGACTAAGGAAAAAATAAAAGTTACTCCATTTAAGCAGTCTAGTAGTTTCTCTGAGTATTGTGGTACCATCACTTCAGTAATTGACTTAGCTTAAATGTACAGAAACTATTCTCTACATTTATGAACGTAAATATGAATCTGAAGGGGACAATGTGACACTGCATTGTTCAAAGTAAATGCATCCATAATAAAACCATCCAGGCATCCACATTCCATGAATCCCCTTGCTATTGAAACTTGAGCCATACTCTAACCTAACTTTTTACACGTAATTATCTAATTGTAAACCGTACTTTAATCAATAAAATGGTCCATACATATTTCTTCCTCCCCCAAAAGATTATACATAGAACTGTTCATATATTAAAGAAAAAGAAATGAAAATGAAATTGAGTATCTTTGTTGGGTATAGATTACAGACCTTAACGAGGTCTTGAGGAGTTGACGCATTGGCGATGGCGTCGGCGAAAGGTTCCCAGTCTTGCGTGAGCATGCCGCCACTTGGGTCAGCGACTTTGACTCCATTGTCACTGACTTGATTGTGTGATGCAGTGATCATTAACCCAATCACCGACTGGGTCTTCAATGATCTAAGAGCCGTCAATATCCCCACTCTGTACACCGTCGACTGGAGCACCGATGCCTCCGCCCTGAACCCCGACGTGCCGTAGGACAGCTTCACTCCTAAAGAAAAACAACGACATGACATTCAATTATGTCTGAGAAAACTAAAACCCAGAAAGGAAAATTTAAAAGATGAGACCTTGGGGAGGTGGGTAGAGAAGAGAGGAGGTGAGAATGAGAGATTTTTGGCGCTCGTCCATGGTGTGGCTGAAGAATCCGAAAAGTGTAACAGGAGACTTAAAGTGGAGTTTGCATCATTTCACTGTTATTACTTATTATAGTTCATATTTTAGTTATTAATAATTGAATATTAAAATTTTTTAAATAAATTAATTAAGTAAATAATTTTATTTTAATTTAAAATTTTTACTTCACAAATATTTATTTTTAAAAATTTAAAATTTATTTATTTTTAAAATATTTAAATTTTAAATTTATATCT
Organism: Pinacopodium congolense; assembly: GCA_028565735.1. Classification (NCBI taxonomy): domain Eukaryota; kingdom Viridiplantae; phylum Streptophyta; class Magnoliopsida; order Malpighiales; family Erythroxylaceae; genus Pinacopodium; species Pinacopodium congolense. The sequence goes on along the minus strand of JAOXYD010000005.1, from coordinate 9,562,359 downwards.
TAAGTCATTACTAAATTTGAAAATATTTAATTTTAAATTTAAAAGTAATTGTAGAATAAAATAAGTTTCATTAATTATTAATTAATATTACATATCAATAATAAATAGTTGATAATAAAATTATATTTTAAGAAACCAAACCAAAAAATTAAAGTCATAGATGGAATCAAATAGAACTTAATAGAACCAGAGTTGCAAGATTGTGACTAATAATTTTAAAAATAAGAAAGCAAATTTTATCATAAATAACAAAAAAGAGAAAGAAAGAAACTCAATATGATTCACGATTTTTTAAAATTTTAAGATAACTTAATTAAATTTATCATTTAGATTTAAGCTATTAATTTATTCAATAATTTGATTAGAATATATAACACATTTAAATATTATGTGTTCACAAAATTATTTAATACATATTTTAAAATGATAATTTTTTATAATATTTATATTTGAAAACACAAGATTAAACATATCATAAAAGAGACGTTCAAACTCATACGAGAGTTTGAAGTGCAAGAATTAATTCTTATGAGACTTATAACTGCTGATTAGTGTTTGATAACTATTACTTGGCATGGTAGTATTAATTAATAGCCCTTAACCTCAATTGTAAAATAATAAATACCCCTCATATTCTAAGCAACTGAGGCCTCAGTAGCTTTCGTAAAAACCCAAACAAACAGCTTCGATTGCGAACTGGCTCGGTGTATGCACTAAAATTAGGATTCAATACGATTCGCAATTTTCATCCAAAAAAAAAAAAAATTTAGCGACCCACCAAAAACAATCTGTGAACTATCTATTATCATTCAATTTTTATTGACTGAGCTTCAATTCTAATAAGTTTTGACGATAGAAGTTGATCAACACTAAGAAATTATTCTTTAATATATAAATTATACTATGAGTTACTATTTATTATTAATAAGGAATTAGAGTTATATTCTTAACGCAGAAATCTTGCTAAAAAATCACCAATGCCTAGAAGTTCCAATGAGGCCTCAATTATCCCAACCTTTTTCATGATTTTAATTATAATAAATTTTAGTTACAACCAAATTTTATGTTCAACATCTTCGACGTTTTTCAGGCAAAGTTACAATGATACCGAATTTTCCAATTCGTTGGAGCGAGGTGGGAAAGAAATGTTTTTTTTTTTAAAGAAAATTTGCTTGTAGTGAGTGAATATTTATTATACGGTGCAATGACTTCATGCAACATAATGCATTGACCTATCGCAGATCGCCAAACTATTCTAATATTTGCCGATAATTATTCTATGCACTCCTTGGATTCCACAGCACTTAACAAGGCCCCAATTATTTAAATGTTACACTAAAAATCACTCTTAATCGTGCCTTTACTCAAAGAAAAACTTAAAAACTATGAAATTTTAATAAATTACAGGCACCACGTACTAAATTTGGTTGCAGATTTTAAATTTATAAACAAGATGATTAGTACCTAAGAACTTGGAATAATTATGGTGACTTAAATTATGATACGACTTTGGGAAATTTAGTTACCTTGTTTAATAAGACCATGACTAATGACAAAATTGGGTTGCTTGAACCAAGTTTTCATGTTTTGTTTAGTTTATCAAGACATCGATCACTCTTTCTAATTCATGTCCAACGTCATGGTCAATTTTTGTATGGGATTGTATAATGCACATGTTATCAATAAAATATCTAGTTAATAAAATGATACATTTATTTATAGTTAGGCAAAAAAAAATATCTTTTAAACTCTAAAGTTTTGCACAAAGTATAAGTTAGACCCTAACGTTTCGTGATGTATAAAAATAATCTTAATGTTTTTCAAATGTTCAAAATAAACCCTACAATTTCAAAACATGTTTAAAAAGAACCTTACACTTTTAACTATGTTAACTGTCACATGTACCGACCATCGACCACTTGCCTTTTTCTCATTAGCTCTTCTTTTTGGTGTAAGATCCATCTCGCCAGCTTGGCTATCCAGCTGACCAGGTAGGACCCACAGATTGACACATACAAAACAGCGTCATGTCTCCATCCTCAGTAGAAAAACACCTAGTTGGCTTCGTGCTCCTCACTTCCCTATCTCCCAGCTCCTTTCGATTTTCGATAACTTCTCCCTCTTTACAATCGCCTCTACTGTCGAAGGTGTCAAGAAGATGCACCCCCCCCCACAATCGATTCCCTTAGATTATCACTAGTTAGAGAGTCACCACTAATCTTCATCGAAATTAACAAGCTCACCCAATCTTTCCTTCACCCTCCCTTGAAGTCGCATTTCTCCCATTTATAAGTTATGGATCGATTTTACTTTTTTTTTCCATTTATAAGTTGTGGATCGATTTTACTTTTTTTTAATTTCCAAAAAATTTCCTTGGTTAAAAAACCTAGATTGTTTTTGTGACTGCCGATAATTTGGGTAATGTCGAAGCAGAGTTATAATGTATTATTCAAGATCTAATTATGTTTGAACTAATTGCAATGTCTGTAAGTTTGAACTAGTTATGATGTCTGTAAGTTTCAAACTAGTTAGGCTTATCGATGGTTAGTGTTAGTGTGAACTAGTTTCAATGTCTATAAGTGACTTATTAAGATCCAATAGTCAATTCAAATACTTAGCTTTAATCACTAATAGTGTGGATTAGGATTGAAACAAAAGTTAAAAGAATGGTCTTTTTAGAGTAAAAGGAAAACCTAAGATAGAGATTAAATTGGCTTATGAGTCTAAAGCTACCAGTCAACCATTTTCCTATAAGAATAAAGAGTTAAGAATCTCCATCTATATTATACTGGCTTAGGTTCTTGATTGCTTCCTGAAATGCTTTAGTGTTTAATATTTCTCTATAATAAAATGTGTCATTGATTTTATATAAGCTCTACAGTTTACATCAATATTAGTTAATGACCTGCAATTTTTCATGATCGAACTGCAGTTCATAAAATAGTTAATCAATCATTAGTTATTAGTCCCAAAATGTTTGTATCATTGAATTTATTTCAATTTAAATTCCATGGAAACACATTAGATTGCTTTACTTGAAGTCATATGTTATTAGTCACTAGCTTTGAATTCCTTAACTTAAGCTAATATGGAAACACATTAGATTAAACATATATTCAGTTTTTATGTACTTTGTTTGAGTTTGAGGCAAGTTTGGTGTGTAGAAACACATTGTTCTATAAAGTGTGTGGTAAACTCAAAAGCTATTATATGCACATAAACCATTGCATCCAAATTGGATTTTATATGTGTTATATATAGGAAGAGGTTGCTCATAGAATCATCATCATCAACTAAAAGGTCATTAAATTCAGTGGCTTATAATATAGTTTGCTATTGTGGTCAAATTTCTCCATTAATGACTTCATGGTCCATTAGTAATCCAGGAGAAGATTTTATGATTATGCAAATTATTCAGTAATTGATTGAAGTTTATTTGTGAATTGATTAATGTTGAACTGTTTACTATCGTGTAATGTTTTACTTACATAACTATAGGATAGGAAATGTAATTTCTTCCAATGGTATGATAAATAATTTAAAGAGAGGGTTGACGAAGTGATAATGAAACTAAAGAGAGAAAAATGATAGATTAAAGAAAGAGGCTACTAGAAGGACAAGTAGAGTGCATCCAGACTTTGAATATAAGAAGATTAACATGTTGGATGATGAGATAAAGAACTTGAAGGAAAAAAATCAATATGTTATCGAACAAAAAAAGAGAGAGAGTTAAAGATAAAGTTATAACATACAGTAGTTGGATTTTGTATGTTATTAGTAGCTATAATTTTTAGCCAAATCATGTATAAGTATTAACATTTGCAAAATTGTGTTGACAATGATCATGAATTTTGAAATGAAAATTATGTAACCTTTTCTTTTGCATCTAAATTTTCTTTTATTTTTGTTAAATTTTTTGCTTCATCTACCATTACTGTTGTCATTAAAATCCAACACCTTCCAGCTTTTATGGCACTTTTGTATTAGCTTTGAATTATGACATAGAAAAGGAAATAAGTTGTTGTCTAGAGAGAATTCAAGCTCAAATAAAATTAAATTATCCAATAGAATATCAACAATTGAACTGATAGAGTTGGTATATGCAAAATAGATTATATAAGAGTTTTGATAGGATTAAATGTACACTTTTTTCTAAGAGAAACGATGTAGTTCACCACGTTCCTACCAACCAAATTCATATGCATAGACACATATTTTTATTTCTACTACATTATGTTTGCAGAGTTCCTCAATTTCTAGATAATAAAGGCAAAATAAAGCTGAAAAATCACAATTAATGCAAGCAAGAAAGACACACAAGCCAAATTTGGACTTAAACTCTAACCTGGTAGCTCATTACTCCTTAGCTAATGCTAAGTTCTAACAGTAAATTGGCTAACAAAAACTTATAAGAATAAGAACCTTAGCAACATCGAGCAAGACAAAAATCAATATCAGCCTTGCCTTATAGTCTTTCTGTTCAAGAAAAGAGACTAGAATCATCATCTTAACGAATGTCTTTATCTCTAGGAGACCGCTAAGGAAATAAGCATTTAGAAGAATAAAGAACAATATGATTCATTTAACCATATCTAAACGTTTAAATGTCTAAAGCATCCCAATACAGATACAAAAAAGGATCCCCAAAGTAGTTTGTTCATAAATTTTATAATGTCTGATTCCCAGTTATATTGCTTCCTTCATACGAAGAAGATACAAGAATTATATCTTGTAATGTTTGATCAGCCCTTGCTAATGATGCTCTTTTCTGCTTCACTTGTACTTGTAATTGCTAGGAAGTGATCTTTGGATGCCCTTTAAACCTAAGTCCTTTTGGTCAAATGCTAATTAGAATGTGTAAGGATCAATATCTCCAAATCTTTGCTTATTGGTATGTCTATAACTGCTACTCGTAATAAATAATGCAATAGCTTAACACTACGTTACAACATTTTTGTAACGTATAATAACAAACATACCCCTATATCACTCTCCTAAGTAGGAATGACAATATTTTCAACGATTTTATGTCCAATAATGTGTATTAACCAAAATATGAAAGATAACAAACTCAATAACACTAAACAATGCATTAAATATTTAAAAATTTATTAACTAACTTGTGAACATGCCTCGTATGCATTTTATGAAGCTTTTTGATGATCAACGTTATGCATTTGCAATATGAAAACAATCAATGGGTTATCGGTTGGAAAAAATGTTCTATACTCATATTGATACATACATTTGTAGATGAAATAGTTTGATGCTCTTAATTACATTTTCTTGCATTATGACCAGCATTACCACATGTGCTACATTTTTGTACTTACCCTCTTTGACAATTGTAGGTATAATGTCAGTTTTCCGTCTGTCTATAAATTGTCTTCTTTCCACATGTCTTTTCATCAGCATGATTCTTATTGTTTCAAGCATACTAATGATTGGCTTGTCCCTGGCGGGTAAGATCCATCCATTAAATGTTTCACACATGTTGTTATCAACAACCAGACACTTCCATGTTTGATTCTGTCAAGCCTCTTCAATTGCTTGTTGAATACTTCCATAAATATTGATCATGCACACATCAAAAAATTTTTTTGAAGATCTTTCTCACTCGAACTATCATGCCAGTTATGATAGATGTGCATTACACACATTTGATATATGACACTTGGTAGAATCTATGTACAGCTATTATTCGTATAAAATGAAATATAATTAATTAGTAATTAAGTGAAATTATAAGTGATTCTATAAATTATCTTTTATATGTCAAATATCATAGTAACATCACCTCCATCTTCCAAGTCTAAATCTAATACTAGTAAGTTGATAAACCCACTTTATGAATTAGTATTTTTTTTAATCTTTATAAATTTTTATACTAATGTATACATCCCTCCAGTCCTATCTCTCCCAATTGCACTTAACAATTACTCTTGAAACTTCATCTTCAAAAAGCATCCATCAAGATCAAATATGAGTCTCAAATGACTCTATCCCCTTTTCATGACTTCAAAATAGATGTATAATCGCTTAAACTGCAATAAATTAATGACATATAATATTAGTATCTCATTATTCAACATTATCATGTAAAATATAGTTTAGATACTTTCTTGTAACAAGGAGGTTTCATGATTCTTAAACAACTGCATCTTCACTGTAGATCTAGGATTGTTGAATTCTAGTTTATGTATATACCATTGTAACTTAGCATATTCATTAACAAAGTATAGCTCTCTCCTTCCTAAGTCTCTTCTTTGCTATTCTATACATACTAAAATTGACAAATATATTCAATTCCTCTCTACATTAGTCAACCATTTTTTATGTTAAAATACCTGGCTTTTCGAGAATTCTATCCTTGAAATATCTCACTAAAAACTTAGCAAATATCATTTCGGATTTGTTTGATATATAACAACTAAGATCAAAGTTGTAAGTTTTTATTCTGAAAGCATTGTTCTTTCTTATCATATCCGGCATATAACTCCCATGGACATCCTTGAATATATCCAGTCATAATCCGTTTGCTTTCACTTTTCTTCCACCTTACATTAAATCTAGTTTGCACTGAATATTGAACGACGACATCTTTAAACTCCTTCGCAATTGCAAATTCCATCATCAACTCTCATTTTGGTACTACATTAGTTACTTGATTTATAATGCTTCTACTTGGTATTCCCAAAGCTTCATCAGGATCCTCTCTATTAGGATACTCATTACCACCCAATGGGCTCCCACAATCTATTGAACTTATTTCAAAAAGTTTAATTGTCATCTGGAATATCTACTTAGAATTCAGTTACCCCATATTGAGCGTCAAGTCTTGCATCATAAGATATTATACCACATTCACCATCGTCACCTAAATCCATCCCACTTACTACTTGACAATGCTCATCTTCATCACAATTAGCCATACTTACTTCTTCACCTTGTGATGCATCCATGTATTTCGTAAACTAAAAGAATGAAACAAATGTTTATTAATTTTAGAACTTATTTATTACAAAAAAAAAGTATATGTTTGTAAAAGGTGAAAAAATGTTGCATTATATAATTGAACACTAATAAAGATCTTATAAAAATAGCATTTTATAGAACAATGTAAATTGATAAGCCACATGATTCTGGCCAAACCTAATAGTGTTATTTTCAGTCAAACTTTGAAGTGTTATTAAAAAAAAAGATCACAAAATATGACTTAATCTACTAGATTTCTTATCCATACAAATATTAATTAAGAGAAGTAGATTATGGATGTGTGAGTAAATTAACCTTAGCACAATCTTTTTCAATTAATAGATGAACTTACAAAACTTCTTTGAATCTCTTCCTCCTTACTTTTTTAACCAATAAATCATACCATCTTTGAACTTGTACTATTTGTCACTTCAATTTCAACAGAGAAAACCATAGTAAATAACTAACTATACAGATAGACTATAACTTATGCCTTGTTATTGCCATTATTTACATCACAACCATGCCTAATATTATGTCCCATAAACCAACATGTTAAAATGTGAGAAATTCTATGAGATACACATATGAGGGTGGGGACAGAATTTAAAGAAATAAAATAAAAAACTAATAAAAAATGATTTCAGGTTCTAGTTTGGCTATAAACTTAAAATGATTCCTTATTGTAAAAGGTCTTAAATGTATTATTAATATATAATATCTAATTTCTATTCTAATCTAATTTGCAACATTAAGCTTAAATTCTTAATTGAATCACTCATTCAAACAATATCTAATAATAAAATTCCACTATCAAGAGGTGAGATTTTATCATGTTTATTATTCTTTTTCTTTTTCATAGAGCTAGGAGATTTTAAAAATAAATTTTAATATGATTAATAGTAAAGTACAAATAAAAGTGTATTGCTTTTGTTGCAAACAATGGTTACTCTCAAAGGGACTACCTTTGATTTGAGGAAATACTTTCCATCATTTCCTTTTTTGGGTTTGAAACAAAATTGACGGCACTGGACCATATGACTGAATAAAATAATGACTACTATATTTTCAAACTTAACATTTGACCAAGTAACAAATATAAAGGCCTGAGTTTACCAATGGGACAAGGATGGATCGTCTGAGTGGCCGGCAGTCACTATTTGACTTCTCTTGTAGACATCGAACACTAGGCGACCTAGGCAAAGTGCAGTGACGACTTGTTCAATAGTTGAAGGAATGGAGAATCTTAAATAGGAACCACTCTTCAATTATAAAGAGGGAGATGTCAAAATGTCAACAGTTAGAGGAGGTGCCGTTGAAGTACGAAGGATGCTAAAAGACAGTGAATGCAGAATTGCTCCTGTGAAACACATTGCCATTTTAGCTGGTTGTTTTGCTACCAAGGATATTTCTAAGGATAAAGACATGATGCAGTTTCTTATGTGTCAATTTATGGGTCATGCCTGGCCAGCTAGGTAGCCAAGCTGGCAAGGTGAGTCCCATATATAAAAAAAAAAGAGCCAATGAGAAAAAGACAAGTGGCAAGTACATGTGGCAATTAATAAAGCGTTAATAGAATTAAAGATTCACGGTTCTTTTTAAATATATTTTGAAACCTTATGGTTTATTTTGAATGTTTGAAAAATGTTAAGGTTATTTTTATATACCACAAAACGTTAGGATCTAATATATACTTTGTGCGAAACCTTTAGGTTTAAAAGATATTTTTTTTGTCTTTAAAGCTGTAGAAAAGGATTCATTTGATCCAACTTTCTATTTCAATTTTTTTATTCTTGTTTTTTTGTATTTTCATTTATTTTTATATATTTTTTGTTTTTGTAATGTTTTTTACACTATAACAGTGTATTATTTTTAAAATTTTATGAACTTTTTTTTTCATGTTTTAAAAAATAAAATAAAAAACAAACATGTCTTGGGTGAGCTTACCTATTTAGGGAGTCATTTCAATATTCTAAAATTAAGTTCAAAGGGCCAAGAGTTTGACCTACTTGCATTTTGAATCAAATACATCACAAGTGCTTTATAGTACTAAAATTTAAAAAATTGAAATTAAAAAAGTTGCAATTTTGTCGAAAACACTCACTAAGAAAATAAAATTGGAAAGTGAGTTTGCATGAAAAAACCTTAATCTTTGTCTTGTTATCTATGTCAAGATTAAGGAGCATATTTGTTTAATAAGCTCTTGTTTAGAGTTACGTACAGAGACTATTTACCATCAAATAGGCAAACATAGTATTTATGCTCCAAGCTCGCGGAAGTGTTAAAAGAGTCGTTCGTAATCATATGTCATGTCTCTTATGGAAAAGAAACAAGAAGCTTCCTTATAGCATTCTAATATAAGTATACATATTAAAAATTAATTATGTTTTAAGTAATTCCAGCCATTCTTTCTCCTATATGGAGAGACAACTTAAGTGCCTCCAACTTTGACTGTTACAAATTGAAGCGGCCAACTAAGAACTTCGACTATGATGAATTTTAATTTCAGGGTGGCATACTTCTTTTTTTTTTAATAATAGAATTTTTTTAATAGCTAAAAATAAGCTATTTATTAACTCAAATTGATGGATTTAATTTAAGTAATTATTTCAAAATTAAAAATTCTAACATAAAATTTGAAGAGTCAGTATAACTCAAACTAAGAATATCAAGTTCTAGAGATTTTTAAAGATTTGTTTTCAATTACTTAACCCACCTCGAGGCAAGTTGGCTGACGCTATATACAGATCCTAGCCAGACATCAACGAGCAATACTTTAATATCTACAGATGCAGCCTCTTCACTCTTCAGGTTTATCTATACGCTCAAACAGATATAAAAAGTTTGAGTTGATAGATCCTTTTCTTTTCTTAATCATTATTATAAAAATCAAATAAGAATTAATATTTAACGGTTCATATGGACGGTTTGGGTGTACCTTTAAAAAGACTATGCAATTTAAATTTTAACTCTACTTCTCAAATTAGATTATTTTGACGATAGTTTACTGACTTTACAAATTATAATGTTAATATTATAAATAAAAAATATTCTAATGATTAATCAATTTTATTTTAATATGCTCTAAGAACTTTAAATTTCAGAAGAGATATTTTTAAAACCCTTGATATGAAATTTAGAAGTATACGAGCACTTGATGTTATTATCCAGAAATTCATTATTCAATCGCCATGAAAAAAAAAAAAAAAGGTGGAAAATATAAACAAAACACGACAATACTCGATCCAACTAAGTTGACCATATCTATAATTGTGATAATAAACTATTCCAAATTGCCAGGTCTTAGTCACTATATTATTATTTCTTTTTTCAAGCCAGCTAAGTCCTAGGTGGGATCCAAAAGAAATATTGCCTCTTATATTTTATTATGTTTGAAATATAAGAAATATAATAAAAAATTCATACATATAATATAGAAAGACTTTAAAAAACTAATTTTGCTCTTGAAATCGAATACAATCTTTTGGTTTTTTTGCGAATTGGATTGTAGAAGAAACTGGGGCATATTTCTGGCCTTGTGCAACCACGCAGAAGATGATGTACTTAAATCTTTTTTTAAGATGGTTACATTTATTTCTTATTCGTTTAACTCTATTTCTCAATTAATAGTAAATAAAACTTTAAATTTATTTATTAAAATATTCCATAATTTTTAGTCTCAATCAATCACTGTAAATCAATCAATAAATATTAATTAAACGAATATGATACTCTAAAAAACTCAATATCATTCTAAAGAAAGGATATAAAGAGTCAAAATATTTCATGACATCTTAGCCCACCTAACATGATCAATTAAGCAAAAAATAATGAAAAGAGTCAACTTTTATAATTTATTTCTTGCAAACTAAATGGTAAATAATGAGCTTTCATCCTAATAAAAGCAATCAAAGTGTATATATTATATTGCATGTACACAGATAAAAACATATTTAGATATAAAGATTACATAATAAAATATAGTAATGGTATTGAGAAATCGAACCGGACCGGTTGGTACGATTTGGTTCAATTTTTTTATAAAATTGTTATATATAAAAATTGGAGGGTTTGGAGTTGAACCGGTCAGTTTGATCAGTTCGACCCAATTTAATTCATTGATTTAATCGGTTTGACCGATTTAACCTATTGGTCTGCCCTTTTTAACCCAATCCAGCCCAATTTACCCCTCTTCACTTTTTTTTTAATTTTTTATTCCAACCCACTCTTCCAACCTTTTTTTTAATTACTTTTTTACTATTTTTATTATCTATTAAATCTATTATTTTTATTTTATTTAATTCTTATATGACATTATTTATTTATTTTATAATT
>JAOXYD010000005.1:9524289-9546468 GCA_028565735.1 Pinacopodium congolense | reverse complement strand
AACATAATTTGGTTCTCTGCATACTTGTGTGTTTGATATTATTTCTTTTCTTTGGTGGCAGTGGAATTAATTAGGTATTTGTCTCGAGTTCATGAATGGTTGATTTGAATTATCATTTCATAGATTGTTCTGTATCAAGGAGGTGGATAAATGTTGTTTTAGGTTGTCCAAACCGTGATAAGTAGGAACTAGTGTCACTGCTTTCTTCCCTGTGTCTATGGTATCTTCAGTGTGATCCAAATCTTTGCTACAAACTGGAAACTTGCTAGTATTTAGCTCGTATTAATGTTAGGACAAAAGTACATGTTCTAAATGGATTCAATTAAAATTCATTTGGGTAAGGCGGTGCTGTGAGGAGGATACATCATCTGGATGAACACTAGGGTGTTAATTCAAAACTGACCTTTGCTTGGAGCAACTTTGCATGTTCAGCTTTGCCTATTGTAAGACAAAATTCATAGGTATAAATCCTACGACAGAAGCTACAAGCATGCGCTGGACGAAGAATGTAAAGGCAGACTATGGTTTCTCCTTGCAAATCACTGCCAACATAATGAGTTCAGTAAAGCGAGGGGAATTAAGAATTTGTGCTTGCATTCTTCATTTCCACTTTTCAGTTTTAGCAATTAAATCCAAATCTGGTGTGAATTCAAGCAATTTCTCTTTACTTTAAACAAAAGGAAGCCCGCAGATGAACTTCACCAACAACTATCGTAGCTGGGAAACCTTTCCTATGAGTTAATTCTTGCAAAAAAGGGTTTTTGAACTCTGGGTCATCAAACAATAAACATACGTCATGTTTGTTTCTACTTCTGCTTTTAGTTTTAATTTTTTATTTTTAAAAATACAGAAACTAAAAAAGACAATATACTAATACAGCATAAAAAATAACACAAAAAGTAATAAAAAGAACACAAAAATAAAAACAAAAAATAAAAACGAGAAGTGATACTAAACGTAAAAATAGTTTAAAAGCAACAAATGAACCCTACTGCAAGTGTGAAATAAATAATGTTCTAGCCTTATTTCATAGCTATAAAAGCAGAGTTTATGCATCTTTTTTGTTTACTAGAATGGTGAAGTGTGTTAATAATAAAACGAGTTATTTGCTGAAAGTTGATGTAAGATCAAATTAACTAGTGATTGGTAGGACACAAAAGGACTCGACGAAGTTAGTAATAAGTAATAACAATCCGACCTCCAGTCCTGGACCTTCAAAAAAACAGAATTGCAAACTTCCACCTCATTTGAATTTGACAAAATGCGAGATGTGCCTGTTTGCTGGGATGGCTGGGTGCTTTCATTCACGCTATCTGCATGACATTTATTGTAAGAAAACCAAGGATCCAACCTCAAACAAATTGAACTTAGAAAGCAGGTTTCATGAGTGAAATCACAAAGAACCAATCAGCGGGAAGGTTATCATTTACTGTTGCCAAGAGAACAACTCCATGTTATACACAAAAATTAATAATTTTAATCATATTATTTAAAATTTTAAATAATATTAATAATATAATAGTATTTCTCAACCAATTGCATATTTTGAGTAGAGTTCAAATATTCGATATTTAACATAACAAAATATAGTTCTATGAATTAATAAACATAAGATTTTACACTAGCAACACCTTTTGCGGCAAATTTATAACTTTTATAATAAAATAAATCAAAACAAAAAATCTAATATAAAAAAATGATTTAAGAACTTTGTTTTACACCAAAAACAATTGTTCAACTAATTTTATTAAAAGCCATTAATTTCGAATTTTTTGTTTGATTGGATTTGGTTGAGAAGTTGAGTAGTTTTCGCTCACCCATCATAGTTTTCTACGAGCACGTTTTTCTTTTGATATTTATATACTTCAGAAGTATCTTTTAATACAATGGAATCAGAAATAATGGTTTGAATCTTTATTAGAAATTATCGAAGGATTGACCAATTTATCATATCACTCCGTCAGGATTGGATGACTATTTACAAAGGCATCAAGTGGGCATCATTCATAACTTTGCTGTATACGGTATGTCTAATGTGTGATTAAATTGTTGGAGGAAACAGAGAAGTGAGCAGTCGAAATTTGGATCTCTTTAAAAACATATAAGATCCAAAGATCTGCCTGTTGTCAAGGGAAAAAAACTGCTAAAATCCATCGGGAAGAGAAGAAACGAATTCAAAAGACCATAAAAGAACAGAATCATGTAGTATGCAATGCTTTTATATGAGAACTGTGTGTAAGATACATGAGGCAGAGATAGAGGAATTATTTACAGATAACGTCAAGAAACTGTAAGGTGGTCTGGTTGTCCCCAAGACTTCCAAGACGATTCAAGACGCAACAAATGCAATTTCTCAACAAATGGTTCTATTACTTCTGCCTCTTCTTCTGGGGCAAATGCCATGCAAATGCTAAGCTCTTGCACTGCCTCTCCATATTCCCTACCGTTTGCAATCAGGCACATTAAGTCAACCACCATAATAACTCACCCAAACTATAGAAAAGTTTTAAGCCTACAAGTCTATACCGATTATAGTACAACATCATGCCATGGTCCCTCCTCAAAGTCCAGTTATGTGGCTGTAGGATTAATAATCTTTCTGAAGCCATAATTGCAAGCCTGCAAAGTAATTAATAACTCAGCACACATATAGAAATATCATCCAGGGAAAAAGCTAGTCAATATTCCCTACCATCCAAAAGTCTCAAGGACTTAAACCTCAGCATGAATCTCAGGTTTGTTGTCACTTTAACCAGAAAATAAGGACAAAGAATGGCACATTACAACCCAGAGAAAAATAAATAAATACTTGCTTTGGTATTCACAACCCCACAGTTTTTGAGTTATATGACAATATCAACACAATGCTTGCTTATGGAATGTTAGAAGTATCCTTTACAAATCATACACCTATTCTGAAAGCAGAGAGAGAACAGAAACCAAAAATAAAAGCAGGAATACATAAAACTACAGTATGATACTCATATAGAGAAAGAATAAACTGTTCATGCAGGACATAGTTGGTATTCTAGGATAGTCAAGTTCCAAAGAGCTTCTTCGCTATTTTAAACTTTAACCCTCCATCATTGACCAAGTCTCAAGATGATAGCGGAACAACTCCGGCTAAGTTTGAATAGTCTGTACGTTCAGTTAAGAATGAAGTCCAAAGATCATTACATGCATATAATGTTCACGTTACAACAAGTTCAAGAGGAACTGTGTCACTGAGCTATCTATTGTAAATACTGTAGCAAACTAATTACAGGAGAAAATGAAAAGGCAATGACAATCACAACGTTAGAGGAGCACATACAAATGAATGCTGATCCCATTAATGCAGGAAGCTTACCAAGTGTCAATTTGAAAAGGATATTTCAATAATTTACATAATCCTTGCATACTAATTGCTTGAACAAATATGGATCAATGCCAGAAATGATTTTTGCTAAAATATTCAACAGAATAGAACGATCCAATGCCACATAAACATGTAAATACATGACCTAAGATCTTGAGGTCGAAGCAGAGGAGCATTTGAAGTACGAGTCTTGCAAAGTTTTTTATCAATATCATGAACATCCCTAAGTGGAGCTGTCAGCATGAGTCCATGACTTGATCTTGAAGCACGCTTCCAATGAAGTCTCTGAAAAGATTTTAAAAAATGTTCATCATGTGACACAGACACAAGCGAAGGACATTAAAAAGAAGCAGTACAGGCCAACTAAATGTTTCTGACAAATTTACAGCACTTAAAAGATAGTAGACACATGCAGGGATCAAACTTACAATCAAATTGGCTAAAGCAATGCCAATAATATCCCTCTTTGTAGCTATCTCAAGCCCCAAAAGCGAATTGCTAGTTAAATCTGATGCCTTTGACTTGGGGTCTTCCACACATGTTCCATTAACAATTGCAAACAAGCTGTGTCCTGAAGTTACCTTGAAAAGCTCCTACAAAGAGTAACAGCAAATGTGGCAATCCAGTTTCAGAATTGTCAAGTAATACTACATGTCCTACTTGGCAAAAAGTACTTGATGTCCTACAACATCTAAGTAGTGAAACAAATTATAATGCCTTACAAGATTAAAATTTGAAAAATAAATCTGGTTTGTTACATATGAAATTGGAGAACTGAAGCACCTCAGGGTTTCCCATTTGGGGCCATATCAAAAAATCTTCCCCAACTCGAGATCCCACAATGGTTAGACCAAGTCGTCTACAGACTTCAATGTAAATTATGCTAAGCAAAATTGCTGCAACAAAAGTAACCATAAGATCAGGCATGCATAAAAATGCGCTAACAGTAACAAAAGGATAAGAGCTTCAAGTTTTACCACTGCCACAACCAGTGCTCAGTACAGTGTGTAAGTATGAGTACTTAGAATCTACAACAACAGGTGACCTCTTGAAGCCCCTCAATTCAAAAAGCACAACATTGACAGCATCCAAAACTTCAACCAAATGGCAGCCTATTTCTCTGGATACCAGTTCTGCTTGGACTTCTTTGGCAATTGTATCCAACTCACGAAGCCACTCATTGATTCTCCTCCCGCCCAAAGGCATACAGTCCAAAGAATTCCAATCTTGGGTATCAGATGAGACTGAAAGATATCTCCTTTCCCTCAAGAGTGAGCGAGCATCTATCTCTCTGTTGGCAGCAATAAATGCCTCATCTTCTGCTGCAATATACAACAATGCCTGCAATAGAAAATGACAAACATGCTAGGATGATGAATTTCCACTTGTAGAAAGTTGATCATTATAGTTCCAAAACCAAAGATTAAGGAACATGTGATCCGGCAACCCAAACTTGACACTATTGATCTGTCATAACTAGCAAACCAAAAAGGCGATAAGGGAATGCACACAGAACAAAAACAGTTAAAAAGAAGTAGAAGATTCTCTTAAAAGGATACAGATCAAGGAAAGAGGCCTGCTCAGAAGATACTCATAGAATTAGCTAACAATACTAGTAGAATTAGCTAGCAGACAGTTGGAGAAGTCAATGTACCTTTGCCAGTGAGATCTCTTTGTCCTTGGACTGGAATGAGATTTCATGGGTAAACTTTTTCCTAGCAGACTTGACAACCTGTCATGTATTTCAGCTTCAAAGGATCAGAGGAACTAGGCAAAGAATATGACATCAAATAACCAAACAGTGGCCAAAAAGTCTAAAGAGAGCATGTGGATTAAAAAGGTAGATTAATTATCTAGACTAAAATATGACCATAATATCAGGGAAGGCAATAGGTAAATAAAGATAAGATAATAAGTTATAGGTTAGCTGGTGGGTACAAACAGAACCTCCTCATAAGTTTTGAGATGGGATGAGTCCCTCATCATCTGATTGGTAGAAAGAGGGGAAGCTGAAGCCGAAACCGAAAGACTAGCACTTCCATTCCTAAGGGTCCTCCTCTTCCACCTCCAAATCCCACGTCGATCATGATGATCATGATCATACCTGATGAATGATGATCATCGTGTAGCGTAAAGAAAAAGGATTTACAATTGGGTTTCTTTCCTAGAATCATTCAAATTCTTGTACTGCTTCTTTAATGACAATTGAAAATTCACATTCAGCAAACATGGAATAAACCCATATCACAAAGAAAGAACATCAGAGGATCCTTAATATTGGTTAATAAAATCGCTTTCAGCAACAATTATGCGTCCTTCTATTTTAAATCCAAATCTTGAAGAGTCACAAGAAAGTGTGTAAACAAGATGAAGATGATAATCACCTTAGTCTGATCTTAAGAGACTGATCGCAGTTTTTTGCCAGCATGGTGACAACAGATGCAGCACAATAACTAGCCATACCAAATACTAATGTGTTACAAGAAAAGGAGTAAAGCTCTTCTCTTTCTGAATGATTACTATGGAGAGAATCTGAAGTAAGAATACCACGAAGAACAAGAAGAAAACTTTACCAAGAACCCAATACATTAGGGTCAGAAACAGTAAAAGAGATTACAAAAAGGGAGTGAAATTTCATGATCAGTCATGGCAATAAAAGAAGAAGAAGTGGTGGCAGAGAGAGAAGGGTCTGAAATTCTGCATTTAGTAAGACCACAATAAGAAGAAAGTGGTGATGATGCAGATGAAATAGTTGAAGCTTCAGTAGTTGAAGAACAACCAGTGAACAAAATGGTATTCAATTTTTTTACGAAATCCATTTCAGCTTTTCAAACCTGAACTGACTGATTAGCTGTTTTACAATCCCTATAAAAGTGAAAAAGAAAGAACTTTTCTTCTTCTCCTACATCATCAAAAACCAAGAATCAATAATGGAAGATAATTTAGAGAGAAGAAAAAAAAAACCAAAAACAAAAGAGAGAGAGAGGAACGAAGACAACAAACAACGGGTGTGAACAGGTGAAAGGCTTAAGGATCAAATTACCTTTTAAGCCTTCACATGGCTAGGAACAAACTAATTTGGTGAAAAAAAGTGAATCTTTACCTTATTTTAATGACATTTTCATTATTTTAAATTATTTTAAATTTTATGATATTAATATTATTGTAAAAATATTACTTTCTATTAAAATTTTTTAAACATAATGCTATATGATTAAATATCAAGCAAATAATAAATTAATATGATTATTCTCACTTCACTTTAATAATAAATATTATTAAAATAATTTGATAATAAATTAGTAATTTTTTAAATTTTATATTATAGATATTGTTATATAATTTTAAGTAATAATAATTTAAAATAAGTAAAACCTTAAAGGAGATATATATATCTTTTCTTTTGCCGCAAAACAATCTACTAACATTAAATCACATTAATATTTTTGATTTGGTAATACAAATCACATAATCATTATTGAACTATATAATCATATTAACATTAGAAGAAAACGGGTAGTTCTCTTTGCTTTTTGGTAATTTTCACGAGAAAAGGTGAAAAGATCTTATAAGAATTCGATTTTGTCTTTAATTAGATCCGATACAAAATTTTATAGCAAGCATTATTATTTATGCCTTTTTTACATTAATTCCTTATCTTTCTTTATATTGGTTCAACGATTTTATATACTAAATCTAAGTTGTAATCAAAAAGTGTTCAGCATGCTTCCTAATTTCATTTTTCACTTTTAGGACAAGTGATGTAAAAAGCTTCTCCTTTTTTTTTTTTTCTTATTTGCTTCCTAAATAAATAGATTTGGGAATACACTATAATTATTAATATTTAATGAAAATGGTTTTTGATTTTTAATTCTAACAGAGGTTTTTATGTAATAACCGATAAGTTAACTCGGATTAAAAAAATGTTGTACTGGTAATTTTAGAAAATTGTCTCATAAGTCATAATAACACGAGTAAAATAGGAAACGAAAAAATTTTGGTATATTTGCTGCTAGATTTACAGTATATTTATAAGAAAATTCTAGAGAAAGGACGAGGTACATAACATGAACAAAAATAGAATAGAAAAGATGAAAGTCGAATGAGAGAAAGTATCACGTCACTAAAAAGGCATTAAAAGTGACGGCAGAATGAGAGTGGTGAATATGGTATATTCCAATCCACTGAGCGAAATTGACGATCCAGAAACCTGACGCTATAGATAAAACAACTAAATCATTGCATTGATTGGGTTGGATTGGATTTGATTGGATGGGATTGGATTTGGATAGCACCGCCTGACGTAGCAACAAGCGACATTTTTGGTTCCGCCTGCAATCCTGATTTCTTTCACCTCATTTGCTGTGAAATAGGCATTGTAATGATGTACGTTGTTGTCGGTCGGTCGGTCGGACCAAGAACCCAACAGTATCCCAATAGTACAACTTACGACTACTTTACATTGGCACTACGCAAGAGCTACACATAATGGCTAGCACTGTTGCATGCCAAACGTCCCTGGCTAGATGTGTCTCCTTAAGCTTCTTTTTCTTTTAGTCCACAAAATGAAAGCAGCGAATTCAAATATAGCCAAAGAGTTGATAATCCCAAGAATGATTTGATGATGGAATTACTTGTCACCTTTATTCACTAACTAACCAGATGGATTAAGAAGATGCTATTAAGGAGCATAAATGTTGTTTGAGAACTAAATGCAATCTCTTCCTGTACTAATAAAAACAGCGCAAAGAGCGACATCACCTAATTAGGTTTATTTATAAGGTTTACAACATTCAATTTACATTCTTTCATGGGAGTTATTTTCAATTTTTAGTCTGTGACTACAATTTATTAATCACATGAAACGAAATCCTGAAGATTAACTTTTTAATATAGAAATATCTTAATCTTAATTAGAACAATGACTTGTCCAACTGAGTTAATATAAATAAACATTTCTTTTGAGCTCAATAGAAACTAACTAGATAAGCAATATTTATATCGAATCTATTCACAAATAACAAAAATTCAATAATGAATAATTCGTTACTTCAAATGTTAAATAATTAAAAAAAAAAGCAAGACGTTTCAATTATAAATAAATAATACACAATTCTAAGCTCCTACACCATGAAACAAATATAAAAAGAATTTCGCAGATCCTCACCTCTCCACTGTAGCTTACTCTCTCATCTTCCCCATCCACGCTGGCACCTGTTACACTTTCCTCCACCACTCCTACACCTAGCAAACCCACTCATGCAGTTGTTATTGTAGCTTCCTCACCCCATCATCCTCTCCTCCACTTCAGTTTATTACCTAAGCTTCCCCATCCTTGACAGCACATATTACTCCTCCTTCCACTACTCTAGAACCTATTAGCTTTTCCACTATCACTCCAGCCCTAGCAAATCCAGGCTCACATTATGCCAAGTGTTAGGGGACTCTGGTTCCACTACGAAGTTGAAGTATTTTCCTCCAACACCAAAAGATGGGATAGTAGCCCCTTCTATTGAAATACTGAGGTAGGGAGCAAGTAAATAGTGTCACTCGCTTATGGTTTTTTTTTTATATATATAGTTAAGCTACCTGCATTTCCTATCATGCATAAATGAACTTAATTAAATTGAAACAAATTTGGCTTGAGAGAGGTGATCCTTAATGACCAAGGCTTGTTCATTTTTAGATTTAAAGTAGAAAGTGTAATTCACAAAATATTAGAAGAGGGACCTTGATATGTCCATAATAGGCTTTTATTCTTGCAATAATAGAAACTTGAGATAAGCTTAATTTGATGAGGAGTCAACATATTCCAACATGGATCAATTTCCACAACATTTCTTTAAAACATTGGATCATGTCCAGTCTTAGTTATCTAGCCAACAATATACATAAATTGTTGTACATAGATGAGAACAACGCATTATTGAAGAGGATTGATCATGCACGTATTTGTGTAAAAACTAAACTCCATTAAGAACTCCTAGAGGATTGGCCATACACATATTTGTGTGGAAACTAAACTCCATTAAGAACTCCCAAATACCATCCCTTGACAATATGGTGCACACCTACTTAGTTCCTAATATAGACTCAATTTCAATCTCATTAGAATGCACTATTCAAAAAGGAAACTTTTCCATAAATGATATAACAAGCATTGATAGCGAGGCTCTAATTACCACCCCAAGTGCCCCAATCTCAAAAGGTATAGATGTCAATAATGAAGTGTGGAACCAGCTGAAGGAGTAATAATAGGACTTGTCAATGAAGATACGATCATTGGTGAGGGCTTCCAACTCCCTCTGAGAAGGGGATCAAGAAGGAAGAGTAGGACTAGAGGATTTAGGTCCTAACCTCAATTTTTTTCATCTCCATTTTAGTTTGGAATGTCAGATGAATGAATAGCCCTCTCAAATAATAAGCTCTATAAAAGCATCTTTTGTTAATTAATTCTATGACTATGGTATTTAACACAGGATTAAGAGATTCTCACAAACTACCATTATCATTATAATGGAAAAATTGTATATGCTTATAACAGAAACACTTTAGATGTCCTTCACCATCAAGCCATTGTCTAAAGCCTTACGCGCATATTAGAATAAGATCCTCTTAGAACCTTGTACATATCACATAGGTATATGCTGCTTATTTTTTTCAAAGGGTTGAATTATAGGAAAAGCTGGTAGCATTAATTCAGAGCATTTACACCACTTAGCTAATTCTAGGTGACTTCAATTGTATCTTATACTCCTATAAAATTGAAGGGGAAATAATGTTAAAATCCCTTGTAAAGATTTTAAAGCTTGCATGGCCAAGCTGGGAGCTATGGGTTAAAGATATAAAGTAACCTATTTTGTTCAAAATAAATTTTAATAAAATCATTTTATTACTTGATTCTAGTGTAAACAAAGTCACCAAACCTTATGATCTGAAAGTGTGTAATCTATGATTACTATAAGGAGCTTCTAGGCTCACAGTCTACCAGCTTTTTTACATCTAAACTAATCATCTCCTTCATCCAAATTGAGGTGATTAAATCCCAAACCACTTTACTTAAAAGGGAGGAAATAATTGAAAGAATAAAGATACTAAAGCTTTGAAAAGCATCTAGTCCAAATGGACTCAATGGATACTTCAATAAAAAATCACGAGAGCTTATAGGTGAATTAATCATAAGACCTATCTTAGAGTGTTTTAGCATAGGTAAGCTACTAAAGGAATTTAACAAGACTTTCCTTTGTCTCATTCTTAAAAAAAAACCCTCATTCTTGAAGACCAAAGGCATATAACTTACTATAATTTCATTTCTAAAACCACAGCAAGCATCTTTGCATAACGATTGAAAGCTATACTGCCTTGCATCATTAATGAAACTCAAGGTTCCTTCATATATAGTATAACCATATGTGACAACATCCTCATTGTACAAGAATTTTTTAAGAATTATCCAATGCATAATGCATACAAAAATTATGATTTGAAAATTAACTTTCATTAAGCCTTTGACTTTGTTGATTAGATATTTCTTCTCCATGCCTTGAAAACTTTTGGATTCCCAAGAAATAAATCTACTAGGTTCATCAATAAATATTTACCACTTCTTATAGTTTCTTAATCAATGGAGAACCAATAATCTTTTTTAAAGGCAAGAAATGCTTGAGACAAGTTGATTCTCTTTCCCCATATCTCTTCATAATTTACATGTCAATTCTCTATAAGCTTACTCATACCAAAATCAAATCCTCTCCTAGCTTTGTTTATCATTAAAATTGCAAGAAGCTTAAACTCTTTTCTCTTTCCTTTGTTGATGAATGTTTGAAGTTTTGTGGTGCTCATAACCTCTCAATCAAGATTTTAATTAAGGCTCTAAGTGACTTCTATAAGATCTCTAGCCTAGTTCTTAATAAGAGCAAGAACAATTTATTCATCTCTACAAGAGCCAAACAAGTGAAAAACA
The DNA here is from genome assembly GCA_028565735.1 of Pinacopodium congolense. Classification (NCBI taxonomy): domain Eukaryota; kingdom Viridiplantae; phylum Streptophyta; class Magnoliopsida; order Malpighiales; family Erythroxylaceae; genus Pinacopodium; species Pinacopodium congolense. The sequence continues at coordinate 9,535,147 of JAOXYD010000005.1, read as the reverse complement.
AGCTAAAAGGCACAACCCACCTAACTCCTCTATAACTCCTTTTTAACTATTTAATTGTTCCAACCACTATAGGTAAATTAAACATAAGTGACTGCCTTCCTATTCTGGGAAGGGTTCAAAGAATAATAGAGAGCTCGTGTAACAAGTCCAAAGCAGAATAGAGAGTTAGTGCAACAAAAATCTATCCTATATAGGCAGAATCCAGCTCATTGTCTCTATTTTTAGCAGTTCTTAGGAATTTCTCAGTGTACTAGTTGCAACATTTAGCTCTTCCAAAGCAATTCATAAAAGCAATAGAAAAAATTATAAGGAATTTCCTCTAGTCTGGAGATACTTTAAAAAAAGACCAGGCTAAGATAAGTTGGAAAGAAATTTGTTTACCTAAGAAAGAATGGGAATTAGGTCTCATCTTTAGCAAGATAGCTAATGAAATCTTCCTAGTCAAGAGAATTTGGAGGATAGTTACTGATAAAGAAGCATTATGGGTAAGATGATTGCATAGCCATTATCTAGAACGAAAAAGTTGCTAGGAGCTCAAGCCTGGATATGATAAACCTTAGACCATGCTATAACTACTCAAGCATAAAGACCAACTACACAAGGTAATTATACATAGGATTGGTAATAAACAAAGCACCAATCTTTGGTCTGAAAATTAGAGTGAACAAGATCCTCCTTACCTCATTTCCCAAGTTTACAATCTTAGACATTCATTTCCTCTTAATACAAAGGTCTAAGTGATTATTAATGACAACAGATCAGAATGCTCAACAAGGGGCTTCTTTATAATTGCCAGCTACTCGCACTTATATCAACCTAGTCCAAACGTGGAAGATAACATTCAATGGAAGTTACATCTATCTAAAAAATTTGATAGTAAATCTTGTTAACTCATATACAAGGTAAAAAGTCTAAAGGGCCCATGGTATAAGATAGTGTGATTTAAAACTATGTTTCCTAAAGTCTCAACCATCATATTGTTAGTCATTTATACAAGGATCAATATATCTATTAGATTTAGTCTTAGATTGAATGGATCCACTCTTACTTACTATTTCCTGTTCTAAAAGGATGACATTATGGACTTTTTATTGTTTAAATTCTTTTATATTGTGCCCTTATGGTATAAATCCATAACACTTTGCAATGAAACCACATAGTTTAGAATACTAAGTTAGGCCTTATCTTTGCACCCATTCTGCAAGGAGGATTATAATGCTTTTAAAATTAACCTAAGTAGTTATGCATCTAGTTTTAAAAATAAGGAACAAATAGATCTTTCCAAAGTATTAATCAGACATATGCTGAATTCACCATAGCATCTCTAGCTCAAATAAAAGAAGTCATATCTAAAAGATTAAATTCACGAAGACTATCCCTATGTTAAGGAGTAACTGGAACATTTATAAGCTCATTGTTAGCCACTTATCTTTATTATGGTATAACTACAAAACTCAATTAGAACTCGAGCATCACTTTCTTATCTGCTTGCTCTTTATTAGTAAATTTTGAACTTATCCATTAGTTTATTAGATGAACTCCAATCCTTATAACTCCCTTATGAACCAACTGTAACTACTTAACTTTTTATAACTGCGTAGTGTTTACTTTTGTAGCATCTTAGTGTATATAGCCTTTATAACCACATTGTGTTCACCTTATAACACCTTAGTGAGCAACCTTATTCATTCATTAATTTCCATTTATCTTTCAAAAAAAAATTTATTCAAAATTTTCAGAGTACTCCCAATAAAGACATTACAAAATTCAAGTTAGTGAGAGTTAAGGGTGTTTAGCATATAAATAAATATCTAATTGAACTTAATAATAATAGTTATAAAATTTTATATTAAAGAGTCTCTTTTTTATAAGTAATTGTTTAAGAAGAAGAGATAGACTCCAACAATCCTTGTAGAGATGAGATCTAGCTCAACTAGTAAGTTTAATTAGTCTTTATAAGGACTTTAACTTCACACACTTGATGAACCATATCTTAGTTGATTTTATTCTTTTCATATCACTGGGCCTTTTATGTGAGTCTGAAGCCTACGATAATAAAGAAAGATGATGGGTTATCCTAAATAAATTAGGCTTTATCCATATAATCATTAGTAATGTATCATTTTTCTTCAGTTTTTTTTAAATTAGGTCAAAAATAAAGATGTCAATACATAAGTTTATTGAAGTGTAATCCTCTATCGAGTAACTTTCTACTGAAGAAAACATATGTTTAAATAGTATGAACCATTGTAACACGCGTCTACCATGCACAGGTTGATAATTGAACTTTATTATGAAAGATCAATATAAGCATTATAAAAATCCTGTATCACACAATATAGGAAGTAGATAGGAATCTTCGTCTAAAAGCTTTCCTATGTGCTTCAATATTCTCTCACTATGTAAAGATGTTTCCTTTATGCATAATGACTATTGGTCTAAGTTAAGCTTGATTGTTTATCCCTCTCTACAAGGAGAATTATTATGTATTATATGGAAGTTAGTTTATAGTAATATATTTTCAAAAGTTAAGCTTGCTTTATTAAGAGAGAAACCACTTCCACCTTTGTTTGTCTACCTGCTTTCATGAAAAAGTTATGCATAAAGGTGATTCAATAATCTTATTATATTCTCCAAAGGTAAGACTATAATCTTTCCCCTTTTGTCTTTCCAATATGGAGAGTAATATGGATGTCTGGACTAGTTTAAGGAGTAAGACTAGCTTTAATAGATATAAAAATGTCCAATCAATAGTCTCAAATCATAGTATCAGTACCTTTCTATCATAGAAGTGTGTTAAGGTGTCACTTAAAGTCAATTTTAAGGTATCATATAAGCTTGGATTGATCATGTTTAAGAAAAGACTCAGATTATATAACTTGCCTCGAACTTCATACTAAGAGTCTTACTGAAAGACTCAGATTTTAAAACTCTCCTTCGAACTTCCTACTTTGAGACTTTGATGATAACTTTAAAGTAAGGATAAAGTTAAACAAACCAAGGAGGGTAAAGCATGAGAAGATGAGGGGGAAATTCCACATCTTTGAGATGATAAAAACAATGATGATTGCATTTACTACCCTAAGCTTATTAAGATGGGGTTCTATTATAATTCATTAAAGTTCAGGCTATAGTTCCCTTTATATATGGCCATTCTTCAAATCCTTAATACAAAAAGTATGATTCTTCACCACCTACATCTGCGTGTTTAAAGCTTGTTAGATGGATTCATCTTCACTTGCCCTATTTAGAAGGTGATCTTTATCCTTGAGTTACTTAAGTTGATGCACTAATATATGTTTGTGAGGAACTCTAAAGCAGATGGTGCAGTCTAAATTTAAGGAGTGGCTGTTGATTGTTAATGATCCCTAAAGGGTTACATAATTGAAAGGACAAATTTGTATTCTTATCAAAAGGACAAGCTTATGGTCTTTAAGTTCATATGTAAAGGATTAGATGAGATGTTTTTCCAATGGGATAGGAATAATATAAGCTAAAAATTTCTATTCGAAAAAATAGTTAATCCATCCTACCTTCTTTAACCCAAATAGTCTCTATTTTATAAGTTCAACCTGATCTAGATAAGGGTGTCTTATGGAGAACAACATCATTATAAATTCCTTTCCTTATTCTTTATTTCACTTGTGTTATTTTTAATATCGTATTAACTACTTTTTTTTTTACAGCTATGAATAAAAAGTTTGCAATGGCTAAAGCATTTAAGGAGAAATACATTGTTTCATCCTTTTAGGAGAAAGTAACCCATATCGATAACGTCACTATAATGACTCTTTTTTATGCTTCCATCCCTACATCCCTACTTTTAACCTTTCTAACCAATTTACTCATTGTAGTTAGTAGAAAATGTTGTAGCCCTCCTTATCTCTAATAGGCTGATTAAGGAAGTTGAGTGCTTCTTTTATAACTTCAACTTGAAATAAATGGCACTATCTTCAGTAAGATTTGGAGTGGGTCTCTACAATGATTCCTATGTCTTAAGAGATTTGTTTTTTATGCTATGTTGATTTATTTTTAATCGTAGCTCTTTTTTTCTTAAAGAATCTAATTATAAAATTTAATAAACATGACAAACCTGAGGAGAGTTATCTCTCTTACCTTTAAAGGATAATTTTTAATGGACTTCATAGGTTTATATAAGATAGATATTATACCTTATCGAATTTTGAAAGAAAATAACTTAAGTGAACATGACATGAATATAAAGTCTAACTCTCTTTTTTTGTCAAATTTAATAAGAACTTAAATTAAACATAAGTTTTTTTTTTACCTTATTGTTTCTTTATTTAAAGCTTGGAGGTGTTGTAAGCTTCTTTTTTAACCGAATCCTTTTTAACCAACATGTTTTATTTTTGTTAACCCTAAATGCTACCTAAGAGGAGCAGGAGGGGTAAAGAAGTGACTTAAAAATTTCTATCTTTAAGCCTAACCACAAATCGACTTAGAATGATGATGATGAAGCTAATATAAAAACTGTGATTCAAATTCAAGTAATTCAAAGGGAAGAGAGAGTGCAAACCGATTTTTATAATAGTTTGGCTATAACACTTAGCCTACTCAACTATCCAATAACTTGATAGAAATTTCACTATAATCAACCTTGTTTATGGTAAAGAGAAACCATTACAAATAATCTTCTTATGAGACAAAGAGGAACCTTATAAAATCTTTATTATAAAACTATTAAAAATAACTGTTATTTATTCTAAAGACGCCCACTAGTCAACCAATAGGGTAAATTAGTTTACTAGTGTCCCAAATTTTAGTCGACTAGTCTCCATCATTATTCAACTAGTATTTCTGTAGATCAGTTTTCCAATTTCTTCAAAAGCTTTCCAAGCTTTCCAAATATCCAAAACCAAATTTTTTATTGAAAACTAAATCAAACAAGTTTTAAAAGCTCCCCAAAATATTTTTAAAGATCAAGACCTTTCAATTAAAATAAAAAAACTAAATATATCTTGATCTGCGAAAATTTATGTGTTTTTTCAAACTTTTTAAAGCTTCTAGAATTTTTAAAGTTTTTCAAACATCCTAAAATCACTTTTTTAATAAAAACTTGACTCCACCAAGTTTCACAAGTTTTCCAAACTAATTTTGGACATTAAGACCTCCCAATTGAACTCAAAAACAAAAATATGTGTAAAATATGTGTTGGTCTACAAAAATGTATGCACTTTATTAAACCATATGCAATTAAAAAACTTTTCAAAAACTTTTCAAAATTTTTCAAACTTCTCAAAGCCATTATTTTCAACAAAAATTAAACCAAACTCGCTTAAAAACTTTCCCAAAATATGTTAATGCATTAAAATGGTTTTCTTTAAAAACTTTCACAAAACTCCTCTTAATTATTTAACATTATATGACAAACTTAATATCCAATTATTTATACAAAAGTTGAGCCTATAAGAACATTGAGAAGATTAAGAAAATATTTTAAAATAAAAATAAAATATAAACTTATTCATACTCAACTATCTTAGTCTTGATCACCTCCTTCAATTTAGTTTTCATGTTAATTTCTCTTTAACTTTGATTTCCATTCAAAATACATCTTCTTTGCATTCCAATATAAGTTCTTGCACATCTTACATTTTTTAAAATCTTTTCAATTATGCCAATAAATTATACCATTAATAATAAATTTCTTTTATCATTATCAAAACACATATTAGAACCTTCATTAATACAACAATTTTTTAATGAGTTAAACAAATTTATCTTAGACATAAAATTTTTCAACCTATAGTTTTTCTATATCAAGGAACTAAAAAGACTTCTCTTAAAAACTTCTCCTAAATTTTCAACTTGTAGGTTTTTATTTTTATACTAGAGAGATAAGGAAACTTCTCCTAAATTTAATGCTTTTTAACTTGTAGGTTTTATTTTTGTTTCAAGAAGTTTAGAAAATTTCTCTTAGATTTTAGGTGTTTCAACTTGTCAAGGGTAATAAATACTTATCCTTAACCGGATATTTTTCAACTTGTCAATTTTTTTTATATTAGGAGTTAAAGAAACTTTTCTAGAACCTAAGACTTTTCAACATGTAGATTTTATTATGTCAAAATTTTAAAGAGACTTCTCTTAGAGTTAAGCCTTGTTAACTTATATTTTTTTATTTTATGTTAGGGAGTTAAAGAGACTTCTCATAGACTTAAGAGTTTTTAGTCTAAATTTTTTCGTTTTATACGAGGGAGCTAAATAAACTTCTTCTAAATTTAAGATTTTTTTAGCTTGCAAATTTTTCCTTCATGCTAGCAAGTTAAAGAGACTTTTCTTTGATTTGAAACTTTTTAACCTATAGGTTTTTCTTTTATGTCAAGGAGTTAAAATACTTCTCCTTGATTAAAGTCATTTTAATCCGTAGGCTTTTTTTTTTTTTCTTATTTTAGGGATATAAGTGACATCTTTTTAACTTCAAACTTATTAACTTACATGTTTTTATTTTTATACTAGGAAGCCAAAGATACTTCTAATGGACCTATACATTTTTAACCTATAAGTTTTTTATTTATACTAGGGAGTTAAACATAAAGCTTGCAAGCTTTGGTTTTATGGTAGGGCATTAAAGAAACTTCTTCTCAACCTAAGGCTTTTTAGCCTACAAATTTTTATTTTGTACTATGAAGTTAAAAAGACTTCTTTTGGACCTAAAACTTTTTAACTTTCAGGATTTTCTTATGGAATTAAAGATACTTCTCATGAATCTAAGGCTTTTCATCCTACAAGTTCGTCTTTTATGCTAGATAGTTAAAGATATTTCTCTTAGCCTAAGATTTTTTTTAATCTATAAGGCTTGTTTTTTAATATTAGGGAATGAAAGATACTTTTAATAGACTTGAGACTTTTTATCCTTCATATTTTCTTTCTTGGGACTTAATTTTATTTTAATCAAATCAATGACATTTTATGGAAAACTATTACCTTTATCTAATGATAATGCTTCCTTATACAAGATGTTTATCACGACACTCCTCTTGTGGTGTCTTCTTTAAATGGGATTATGGATCTTTATGATCTTCCCTTATCAACATATGAATCACACTTTTAATGGGATATGCTTCCTAATTCTTAACTTTTGTAGACAACTTTACCTTCATTTTTACCTAATGATGTCTTCTTCTGAAAAATGACTTAACATTTCTTGTTTTATAAAATTATTAGCTACTTTTCCAAAATTTCTATAATCCTGAATCTCATGTCTAATGTTCTAGTGGAAGAGGCCATATAAATTATTATCACGCTAAGAAATTTCAATGGCCATTAATTTTGATTTTTTGAAAAAGTCATTATTCAAAATATGACTAATTACCCTATTTAGAAATGTATTAAACCTAGCAAGGTCTTCCTCAACCTGTTCCTTATTTTGAACTTTATTTTGTTCTATTAAGTACAGATGCACTCCTCTGTACATTTTCATCATTATTATTAGTAAGATTTCTTATATTTTGTTTTGCATCATCTAAATTTGCATATTTTTATGCCTTAATCTACCCCTCCTCAAAACTCCATTTACACTTTTTTTATAAAATAAAGGATGATAAGGCTTGAGTCCATATATAATGCTATTACTTCTCCTTGCACCAAGAGTAAGGATTTGATTTGTTTCAAAACTAAAGCACTATATGTAATCTTTTAAGCTTTCTTCCTATCACTGAGTTACATATATTAAGCACATAAAGTCTTTAGGTCTACGTTTTTTGTTGGCAAAGTACAATATAAACTTGGTAGTTAATTATTGAAGAGTGGCTATTGAAGTTGGAGGTGATTATGGAACCACAAATATACTATAATTGTTAAATTATAGGAGAAGGTCTTATATCTTATGGCATCAAATGCACCATATTAGTACACATGATCAATAGGGTCATGTGTTTCTTCATAATTTTCTAAGTTTAGCATCTTAAACTTGATTAGTAATGGCTTTGTTAAGAAATAAGGTATAAATGGGCTATCAACTATCAAGGTTGACCTCTGCGTGTTATGTTCTAACAAAATTGATTGTAAGATGGTTATAACATGTGAATATGCTATTATTCTTACATTAATTGGTTGATTTGTTGTTACAATATTTGAATTTCAGTGATTTAGTCCTTGGGCTACTTGTTGGATCAAGGAGGTTTAAGAGTATTGGTTATTCTAATAAATTTGGTGGATAGATCATTTATATAGGTATCCATTATTCTTTACAAAATAGGATAACTCAATTGATTTATCATGTACAATAATAAGAGAGAAAGCCTCTTTGAGAGACAATGGATATCATCCAAAGAGTCAAAATAGTATATGAAAATGACGGTGGGTATAGTGCACCATAGAGATCAGTTTGGTTAGGAACAGTTTACATAAAGAAAGAGGCTATAATATTGTATGACCAAACCACTATTACCAATAGATAACCTAATAATGTCACCAAGTTTATAAGACCATGTATGAGAACAACTCAAGTTGCAAATGCTAATATCGTTATACTACTTTCTAGGTATGATTATGGTAAAGAGTCTCATAACATTTATTCTCTAACTTATGTGAAACTATTAAGAAAATTACAGTTAAGTCATAAGCTTCAGAGACTGATTGGATAGGACTTTTTAATGTTGGAGTATAAGTCTTATAAGACCTTTAATGTGAACATGTTAAAGTCTAAATAAATGAATCATTGTAGACGTGACACATCTATCTATCAAGTCATTTTTATCTATTACTGGGATATTTAGCAAGATAAGATTGGGATTTCATCATTTAGAGTTTAAGTAAAGTTGGTTGGTCTAACTTCAAATGGCTCCAAAAGAAGTAATTATATGGCAAAATGTAAGTAACTATATAGCAAAAAATTTACTTTACTCCTCAACATTTTAGAAAATATCTAATTTACCTCTTTTTATTATATAAAGTACCTCACTTTGGCCCTTAATATCTTAGAAAAAGTTTAACTTGCTTTCTAATATTTGTAAAATAGTACAATTTACTCCTAAATCCTAACTCTGTTAAAATTACGTTAAATTATAGTTGATTTTGCGAACATAGCATGTTAGCATGGCAATTTAAGCTCTTATTAATACTATCATGATATTTCTTTTAAAAATTTTAAAAAATTAGAAAAGAACATACTTGAACAAAGGGGCCAAATTGCTACTTTGACATGCCACAAGCGTGAATTTAATTATAATGCAAAAAATATCTTAATGGAGTTAGGATTTACGAGATAAATTATATTATTCTACAAATATAAGAGTCCAAAATGATACCTTAAATATCAGTACAGGGTAATTAAACCTTTTAAAATTTTTTATCGTACAAAGTAAACCTTTTGCTTAAGTATGTTCCAAAGTTTCCAAGATTGAAAGCTTCAAATTGCTAAGTATTTGTATGCTTTTAAAATGATCAAGTTTAATAGCATATGACAATTTAAGACAACTAATTATTGGTAAAAACAAATTTTAGTTAAATAAATTTAAAATCATTCTCTTTACAAAAATAAGTTATTAATCCCGTGAATCTATTTAAGTAATATATTTGTAATTCAAATTATTCCAATCACTTAGCTGTAAATTATCATAAGAGATAGAAGAATTTTATTATTAATTTCATACTCAAATTTATTTATTTGGAGCTATAATTTTTTTGTGAATTTTCTAGTTGTATATTTATTCATGATACAATTATAATATTTAAAATAAAGTACATGCATTTTTTCAAAAATATAATTAAAAGGAGATTTAACCAAAGTTTGTAATAATGTTTTATTCTGACTGGTACTAGTTGAAACACGTCATATTGGTTGGAGAACGGAATGATTTTCCTCTATACCATTTTAAGTTCAAGTACCAGCATGTACCATGAGTTTTGGCCAGTATCAGCCGATACCTTGTCGATATCTACCAAGGACCAAAATGAAAATAAAGAAAGTTTTGGCTTGCCTTTTTGTATTTTGTTCTATGATTATCTACCTCTGTCTTCACTCTCTTCAGTCTTCACCCCAAAACCTCTGTCTCTGTCTACTAGGGACTCTGCCTTTGTCTTCACTGCACCCACTAGCTAGCACCCCATCACCTCACCACTCCCCACCTAACGCAATGACGCCTCGCCTCGCCTCGCCTCGTCGCCTTTAACTCCTTATGAGTCGCGACAAGTCCCTCGCTCTTGCAATCACGCCTCTCCTGCTCACCTCGCCTTGTTGCCCTTAACTCCTTATGAGTCGCGACAGGTCCCTCGCTCTTGCAATCTTGCCTCCCCTACTCTATGCCTCCCCTCTTTTGCGCTCAGTCGCTCTCCCTGCTGTGCCTCCCCTACCCTGTGGTTAATCACTCTCCCCGTCGCACCTTCCCTCGATTTCTAGAAAGGTTTAGTCATTTAGGACTTATGTATATATTTAGTTTTCTTTCTTTCTCAATTTTTGTACAAAAAGTCAAAATTGGTTAACCTAAACGGAGGGATTGGTAAAGCATTAGGCTTTAGAAAGACCATGGAGTCATTTTGTAATATATTATTAGTTGCTCAATTTTGACAATTCATTTCATTGATTGATGATCATATATATGTTAAAAGAGTGATTATGTTCCAATGAACATATTAGATTGAGGAAATATCTTTTCCCTTATGCATATTTCAATTGGTAACAAAGCCTAAAGTCACTTAGGAAGCGAGTCTTAAAGAAATAGAAGTGTTTAGACACACCTTATTTCTACTTCACCTTAATATACATTATACAATCAATGGGTAGAAAAGCATAATTTTTGTAATAATATACTTTGTTAAATATCCAGAAAATGAGGGGATAATTTGGAAATTGAGGAAGGACTGCCTGCAACTACTACATCATCTTCCATTACACCTA
>JAOXYD010000005.1:9491391-9502954 GCA_028565735.1 Pinacopodium congolense | reverse complement strand
AAAATTATAAATTAATTTTTAAATTTTATAAAATTTGTAAAATAGTCTATAAATATATTATATTATATAGTTTTTAATTTCACTTTAAACTTAAAAAAAATATCAAAACACAAAATTTCCTTTTTTAAAAAAATATTTTTTAAAATTTTTTAATTTTTTTCAATACGATCAGTACCGATTAGTATTTAAACTCAATACAAAACTAATCGATTCTATTCTGTTTTTTTGACCGGTACAAGCGGAACAAAATTCAAAACCTTACTTCTATATCTATATATATATATATAATATTTATAAATAATTATTTCATGAAACGCAAGCGTGGAATCTTCCAAATTGTGCTAAGGGATCTTAGCCACGTGTTGAAATAGGACACACGTAAAGGCAAAAGTGTTTTTTCTTCTTTCTTTTTTTTGACTAAAGTTGCAAGCTGGACCCAAAAGGCATCTTCGTTTTGCCTTGTTTATTCTCGAGCTTCTTCTTCTCCAATTCATTTTTTAACAGCCATCAATAACGCCAATATTCAATTCACCATAACAAAGGCATCGCATAAGCTTCAAAAATGACTACATTATCGGTTGATTTTTCAAACAACGGGTGAGTAAATGTGCAATCTCCTTTCTCTGGTTTACGCCCAAATTCCAGTCACTTAACCTTTTGTTTTTATCTATGTGATACCCTGCGTTACGCACAACCGTCCATGATCATCACTTTTTCTAATAGCCTTATTTGTAAGAATCGGCATTTTCCATGTGATTTTGAATGTTCTCGGTTGAGTTAAGTGATGCCGATTTGTAGACTTTTACTAAAATTTGGCCTTTTTGGTGTTTGATTAGCATTTTTGAGGATACGTTCTTTCTGTGTTATTGTCGAATTTTCTTGTGCAGATCTGTTTGCCTTCTTTAAATCCGTTTTCCCTTTTCATTATTCTAGTTTCTTTCTTGGCATGGATTGCTATTTCTTTTAATTCCGTATTTTCATCGTACTTGTTGGTTCGCTTTTTTTACACACTTCAAAACAAATTGGGAACTTGGGAAAGGGCTACAACGCTGTCAGAATACAACTTGCTCCGAAATTAACTTTTTTTTTTAATATAAACCTTGATTGCACCTGACAATATTTCTTCATAAACATTAGACAAGGTGATACAGGCACCAGATTTCAGCATCGATCAGTGGAAGCAGAAATTGTTTGTATTCATAATTGTTCGTTTCCCAAACTCATGGCAACTTTAAATATGCATTGCTTGGGGCCGAACTGTATATATACATCAGTTAATTAAGATAGATTTATATAACTGAGAAACTAAACTCGATGGATTATCAGGTGATTCCTATTCAGATGTATAGTGTCCTGAAATATCTGAATAAATGCAAAAGGTGTAATTGTACAATCTGGACTGACTAATCTAATAACAGTGGGCGAGTTGGGACACTAGCCGCTGTGAGATTCTTCTGCCAAAACTTTTTTGTTGATTGTATTTGGATTCTTTATTGTGTTTTCCTCAGTATTGCTGTCTTTAACTTGCCATTGCAGTCAGAGTTCTCTTTCTAGACTTGCTCCATTGGAAGCAGTTCTATTTGATGTTGATGGAACTTTATGTGATTCAGACCCGCTCCACGTCTTAGCCTTCCGTCAATTGCTTCAAGAGGTAATGAATATTTTGCTTCAATCTGGACATGAGAGCTTTTTTTATTGCAAGGTGACGAAGACATAACTTGGGATTGGTTTGCAAAATAACCACATGGTGTCATCAAACAGATAAATTTCAATGATGGGGTTCCAATTACAGAAGAATTTTTTGTGAATAATATTGCTGGCAAGCATAATAAAGAAATTGCCTTATTTCTGTTCCCAAATGATCTTGAACGAGGCCTGAAATTTTTGGATGAGAAGGAAGCATTATTTCGAAGGTAGAACTTTGCTTCTTAGTACACTTGAAAATACTTTTGTTCATAGTTCGGGTCTGTTAACACTTGATTTGTTAATGTAGATTGGCCTCTCAACAACTGAAGGCTATAGATGGCCTCCATAAGCTCAAGGAATGGATTGAAGAGCGTGGATTGAAACGAGCTGCAGTTACTAATGCTCCAAAACCAAATGCAGAACTCATGATTTCAGCTGTTGGGCTCACAGATTTCTTTCAGGCTGTTATCCTTGGGGATGATTGTGAACATGGCAAACCACACCCAGAGCCCTACCTGAAGGCTCTTGAAGTGCTCAAGGTTTCAAAGGATCACACCTTTGTTTGTGAGGTCTGTTTCCATAATAGGCCGTATGCTTAAAAGTTGCAAGCCATCCTGAAACTGACTTTTTCCTTTCTCATTTTGCACCAGGACTCTGTTTCAGGTATAAAAGCTGGGGTGGCAGCTGGAATGCCTGTTTTTGGATTAACTACTAGAAATCCAGAACATTTACTGATGGAAGCGAAGCCTACCATGCTGATAAAGAATTATGAAGATCCAAAGTTGTGGGCAGCTCTGGAAGAATTTGACAAGAAGGGGGCTGCTGATAAAACTTCTGCTTGAAATGACTCGTTAGACATTTTTTAAAGGTCTATGTAGTGTCTACAGTCTATTTCAACATTCTAGTTACACAGAAGCTTCCACCTGAAGCAGATTAGGGCTTTAATAACATATGAATCAAACGATCATGTCATTTGATTCTTCCCCACTGTGGCATTGTTTAACACTATTCCTTTCCTTGATATGTGATAAGTATTTACCTGACAATTCGCCATAGGGGTTTTAGTCTGTGATCCTATAAAATAATATGCTTCTTTTCTTAAGCCTGTGGAAATTATGACATGCATACATCCTTCCATTTAAACCCTCTGGAGCTAACAATTCAATACTTGTCAAGAAAGTTCTGATAAACACTAACACATCAAACTCCTGAAAATATATGACAGCACAGACCATATGAGAAACCAATATACAACACACACATTGAGCACTTAAAAGTTTGTAACAATTGGAACTTCGTATTCTAACGTAACCAGCACATTGGCTTAACTACTTCCCCTGAAAAAGAAAATGGTGAAAATGTAGGAGGCTTAAGAGTGATAATACAGAAACACAAAGCGTTGTGCTAGCGGAAGCAACTGGCCAATCAATAGCATCTTTAACCCATTTGCCTTTCGTGACTATGGGCTGCTTGGTCTCTAATTCTGCTCTGCAGATTATTCCCCTCGAGCACTTTCAGGTGTCTTTTCAAGAGTACACATAAATGAGGTTGCCACACATCAAAGCACTTCGTTTCCTAGTTCATGGTTTTATACTAAGTGGAAGCATTTTTTGCCAAAACATAATTGAGGTCTCAAAAGAGTACAAATGGGGTTGTCATGAATGTTGACACGACTGCATGTCAATGGCCGAAATTCTGTTTCAGGAACAAAAAATGGAATGGCCGCTGGGCTACCTGTAGTTCCATCAATCTAGAGTCTTCGACCAGTAGGTTTGCAAATTGTTTCCCCTGTATTTAAAGTAAAGCACTATTACAGCCTTTGTCTAAGTGACCTCTTTAAGTCACATGAACACTAAAGTATAATAAGTTTAGCTCACTTTCCCATCAACTTTCACGCAAGGTAATCTGCAGGGAAAGGGAATCATTCTTACCTCCTTCCTGCCCACCTGGATAGACTTATTATAAAATTTGCAATTCATGTTGTACAAATGCCATTGACTTATGGGTGTTATATAGAAATGGATAGGAAGCAGTCACATAAAATCTTGCCGGTTAACAGTATTAGTAAAGCTTGTTTCACCACTGAACAGACAAAAAGGACAAGGTAAGTTCAAGGGGCTCAAATGTAATTCCTTCTGTACTATAATAATGTCTACTTCAGAGCTTTAATAGGTAGGCTAATATCCACATGAAGACAGCTACTTCAATGATTCAGGAAAACAAGAGTTGCATATTTTCATTAAAAGTTACATTCATTTTTAGTACAAGAGTGCAGTGCAACCCGACAATGCGATTCCTGCTAGAAGTTCCTGTCTCAATCCTTCATTCCACTGTTACTCTTGGGTTTACTGGCAATCAACATTTCTCTAGTTGAACCTCAGTGGCATTGTTTGACTTGGATTTGCGATCGTCAAGATACTGTTGGTAAATATAGGAAAGAAAGCCCCAAATAGCCAATAACATGGCCATGATCTTAATGCCCTCCATTTTATCATGAAAAAATATGGTAGCAAAAATAGGAATAATCGGCAAGCCAAGCGTGCTGATGACATTGCAGAAGAGGGAAGATATCTCAAAGATCAACCCCAGCATGCCCACAGACGCAATTTGCCACGATATACCAGTCCAAATCAGAGTCATCAGATATGATACTTCTCCTTTTCTGTAGTTCTTCATCTCAGCTCCCAAAGTTTTCCATTCTCGGCTTGCAAACAGGCCTAATACTGCGCCACAACTTGCAACACAAGTCGTCCATATCTGCATATTAAGGACAGTAGAGAAAGTTTCTTGCTTTATGAACTTCTCAAAAGAAAGCTGCACTAACGAAAGGTATAAGGAGTATGCTGCTGATGCACCGACTGTGCACATAAATCCAATTATGTATTTCCCATTCGAAGTGCCTGCAGGTCTCTCAGATTCTGAGTTGACAGCCAGAAGGCACGCAGATATGGTGAGAAGAACAAGGGAATTGAGAATAAAAGGTGTGAATTTCTGAGAATTCAGGAAGAATGAGAAGACTGCATTGAAGGCCAGTTGTGTTGCACAAAGCAGAGAATAGGTAGAAACAGGAAGATACAGGAGCCCATATGAGTACATCAAGTTGTCTCCAGTCATAAGCAAGCCAATGCCAATATAGATGAGTGCAAGTGTCCATAGACTTGATTCAGTGGCAAACAATGATCTGAAGCAATGAGAGGCGCTATTGGTGGCAGATTTAGTTGAGGGAGAGAAGAAAAATAGTAGAGGTAACAGAACAGGAAAGCCAGCAGATTGAACAACTGTTGCCATCCATTTGCTATTCCCGCCTTTGTCAAAATATAATCTGCCAAGAAGAGTGCCAGCAGCTTGGCCCGAGAGAATGAAGAGGATATAGCAGGTCACACGAAGCCACCACTTGTAATGTCTGAATTTTGGACGCTTCAGTTCACTCATAACTGAAGAATTACCAGAACCAATGTTGGCCTCTTTATCATCCACAGCTGAAAGACAACAAATGATCTGTTACATAATATTGGTGGCTTTATTTGAATACCTTAATGCCCATATAAATAAATATACAAGGAGTGAAATGGCTACGGCACACTTCTATTAACATGAAAACAAATTATCGAAAGGTATCTTTTTCTGCAGAGATCACTTGAGGATTGTGTCAGGCAATTTTTGTGCCCGCCTGTGTCAACCTGCAGTACTTACGAGTTACGATTGATATTCAGCCATCTTCTCATGCAATAAACATTGTCTTAACTTATTATTAGACTCAGTTTCTACTTATATTTTCGTCGGTCAGTTATTTTGCAAGGTTCTTGTTATTACTTCTATTTCTATTTCTATTGTTTGAACATTAAAATTAAAGTACAAATATATTTGTTACGTTTTATTTTAATTTTTTATTTTTAAAATCAGTAAAATTGAAAAAAATAATAAACTGTATTTTTAAAATTTTTCTACAATAAATAATTGACTAATATGCATTTTTAACGAGTATTAAAATGATTTGATATAAAAATTTAAATTTATCATATATTTAATTTTTTACCTCTATATAAGTTTTAAATAAAAATATCAAGTAAACAGATTTTTATTTTACATTTTTATTACAAATATCAATCAAATTATGTTTTTCTTAAAAAAAGATAAAAACGAAAAACAAGAATTAAAAACAACAACAAGAAAATAAAAATAATACCAAATGTCTTATAACTTTTTGTTTTGATTTTTGATTTTTATTTTTTAAAATACAAAAATTAATAAAAAAAATATGTTTGGTAGTATTTTGTTTTATTTCTTTATTTAAAAAATTAAAATAACAAAATAAATAAGAAAAATGTTTCATCATGTTTTAAAACAGGTTTTATAAATATATTTTTTATTAAATAATTAATATAATTTACTAATTAACAGTATTTTGTTCTAAAATTTTTAATTTATTTTATATTTGATTGTTACTGTTAAATTAATTTTTTATCCACCACAATTTTCATCTAATTTTTAATTTTTAATTTTTATTACAAATTTCAACTAAACTGATTTTTTCTTAAATAAAAAAGAAAAAAACTATATAAAAAAAAAGAAGTACTGTCAAGCGATCCCTAAACTTCAAACCGTCAAGACTCAATTCGAAGAGCATCTGCACTATTCTCATATGTTACTGAACTTTGAATACACCGTAAATTGTTGAATGAAAAGTTTACGAGAAGTAATGACTTCCGGATGTTGAGGAGTAGAATAAACTTTAAACCAACCCCCACTCTTAGCACAAAACTTTTTCAAACTATGCGGACAAGAAGAAAGGATTGGAGGAGTTTGTAATAACATGGAAGCTAAAGCCTGCCTGTTTCGATGAAATTTTTCATTACATACCTGCTGATTGTAAGTGAAGCTCTTGTGCAGGCTCCATGAAGCTTCAGAGAGTATGAACTGAGTAAACCCGATACGTAGGAATTATGAGAGTATTCTTGTTTCTCAGTGCTTGATAACAGTACATTGATATATTTAACGGAAAATCTAGGGAGCATTCAACTTGCAAAGCCGATATTATATTTTTGCCACTGTTACCGTTAGCTTGCAACAATAATTAGCAGTCAAATATGATAATATTCAAAGTTGTCACGCTTGACTTTTACTCCACATAAGTACAATTTCCTGACGTTATTAGTCGCTCGAAAGAGTTCAATTATTCCTTGCAAAACCCAAGGCTTGTTAGGTTGTATTTTTAGTTTTAATTTTTTACTTTTTATATAGAAATAAAAAATATTATAAATATTATAAAAAAACACATACATAAAATGTAAAAAATACAATATAAAACTGAAAAATACATAAAAATAAAAAATAAAAAATAAAAAATAAAAAAATTGAACTAAACAAATCTTATGAGCTGTTTGATTGAATTTTTAGATGTGATTTTTAGTTGTGGTTGTTGTATTTTTTTATTGAATTTTGTATATTTTTTAAATTTTTGTGTTGTCTGTCTCGATTTATGTGTTATATTAGAGTGTTTTTTTTTTAATTTTTGTAATGTTCTTTATTGATTTTTATTATTAGAAAATTCAAAAACCAAATTTTAAAGTTAATTCAAACAGCCCCTTTAATTACCTAATTATAAACCTTCTAAAATAGGCTGAGAGAGAGAGAGAGAGAGAGAGAGAGAGAGAGAGAGAGAGGTAGATACCAAGAAGAGTTATATGCCTTAAAACAAGGAGAGCTATCAATGACTGAATATTACACACAATTAAAATTTTATTGGACGAAATTGTAGTGTTGAGGCCATTTCCTAATTGCTGTTGCAACCCCAAATGCTTATGTAGACTGGTCCCAGATATGAGAAATTTGTTACAGCAAAATTATGTTATTAGATTCTTAAGGGATTTAAAAGAGGCATTTACTACCATGAGGTCTCAAATCACGGTAATTGAACCTTTACCCAGTCTAAAAAAGGTGTTCTTAATGGTTTGTCAACAAGAGAAATAGCTTGGTTTAACAGTTGTATATCAACATAAGAATATATAAGCAGCCATTTTCAATGCTACTAGGAATCAAGGAGGTTCTTTTATTTTCAATAAAAGATATGCCAACAATAAGAAACCAGTTTACACCTTTTGTGGGTATAAAAATCACATTGAAGATAAATGCTATTAGAAGTATGGTTTTCCACTAAGGTACAAACCAAAAGGAAAGCAGTAGCAGTAGCAGTAGCATTAGGTGAATTAGAAAACAACAATACCAATGTTACATGGTGAAGCGATGGAAGAAGAGTCTAATAATAATGAAATACAGTATTTACAAAACAATACTAGTCAACATGATAATCGGTAAATGTTCAACTTTTGACAAGAACAACATGCTAAGCTTCTGGTGTTAATTCAAATGAAGGCCATTACAACAATAAAAGGGTGAATGCTTTAAATAGCACCTATATGAACGATTCAGTAGCAAGTAAGATTATTTTATCATGCTCTTATACGACAATACACGTTTCCAATGTTTGGTTTATAGATTTTGGAGCAACAGATCACATAGCTTATTCCCTTAATTTGTTTTAATCTCACACATCTGTTACTGATATTTCTATTAAATTGCCAAATGGAGAGAGTACAATGGTTACACATATTGGAACTGTAATCTTGAATGGATCTTTACAGCTTGAACAAGTGCTATATGTCCCTAATTTCTTATTTAATCTCATTTCAGTGAGTTAATTATTGAAAGGATCAACATACTCATTGCTCTTTAATGCTAAATGTTGCATTATTCAGGATATGTGCAAGAAGATGACGATTGTATCAGTTGACTTGAAAGGAGGATTGTATCAATTACATTTGAAGAACAATTACGTTTGTAATTATGTTTATAGTACTGATCATTCTCTTGATATTTGGCATTTGAGATTTGGTTATGCTTTTTCTACTAGAATAAACATGTTATAGCAATCTTATCCGGCTTTGAACATTAAGTCTCTTGTTCATCTTTGTGATGTATGCCACTTTGAAAAAGAAAAGAGAAAAGCTTTTCCTGTTAGCACAACTAAATCTCAATCTTGTTTCGAACTTGTTCATATGGACATATGGGGATTGGCACCTGTACAAACAATAAATGGTCAGTTGTATTTCCTTACAACTGTTGATGATTTTAGCATATATGTTTGGTTATTTCTTATGGCTAGTAAACATGAAGTTCGAACATTAATTCAACAGTTTCACCAGTATGTGGAAACTTAGTTTGCATATAGAATTAAGTGTATTTTCACATATGGTGGCAAGGAGTTTTAGATGAACACATTTTTTTTAACAGAAAATGGTATTGTTTATCAAGTTACTTGTGTTAATAAATCCTCAACAGAATAGTGTTGTGAAGAGGAAACATCAACATATTTTGAATGTTGGATGGGCTTTGAAGTTTCAAAGCCATCTGCCACTCTGTTTCTGGGGATATTTTGTGGAATATGCTGCTTTTTTTTTATTAATGTTACTCCCACTCCCTTATTACAAAATCGCATGCCATATCAGGTTTTGTTTCATTGCCTAATCTACATGACTTAAGAGTTTTTGGATTCTTGAGTTTTGCATCTACTCATCACAGAATGAAATCAAAGCTCGATGCTAGAGTTGCTAAATGCATTTTTCTTGGTTATCCAAAGGGGACTAAATGTTATCTCTTGTATAATATGGATTTTAGGAACATTTTTGTTTCCAGAGATATTAACTTTTATGAATGAGTTATCTCATGATTCTTCCATGGTTTTATCTATTCCTTATGTTGAGACTTAATAGTGTGATAATTCTTTAGAAAATCAACATTGTTTGTCTTCCAGCAATGTTATAAATGATTCTTCATATGGTATTTAACCCATGGTTCGAAGATCTTATAGACAACATCAATTGCCTCATTATCTTTCTGAATATCATTGTGACTTGCCTAGAGGAAGTTCTTTACCGATCCCAGAGCATATCTCCTCATCAATTATGTTTAGTACATTCTTATGATCAGTTATCACCTATGTACTGTTCTTTTGCTATGCAAGTACAACATAATATTGAACCAAAATCTTATACAGAAGTTGTTCAACAAGAGTGTTTGAGGAAAGCTATGGCATCTAAGTTACAAGCTTGACAGAATAATAACACCTGGGATTTGGTTTCTCTGCACTCAGGTAAATCAAGTATTGGTTGTCGATGGGTTTACAAGGTAAAATTTTAGGCAGATGGATACATTGAACGGTACAAGGTCAGGCTTATAGCAAAGGGATATAGCCAACGTGAAGGCCTAGATTGTATAGACACTTTTTCTCCAGTTATGAAGGAAGCTACTATAAGGATTGCATTGGCCTTAGCTGTAACTAAAGATTGGTTTCTTCATCAACTTGATGTGAATAACGCCTTTTTACACAGGGATCTCAAAGAGGAGGTTTATATGGACTTACCGCCAGGCCTTGCTCCTTCTCAGCCTCATCAGGTCTGTCATTTACGCAAGTCCCTTTATGGCTTAAAACAAACTAGTAGGCAATGGAATTATAAACTAACTCAGGCTTTATTAAACAAAGGTTTTGCTTAAGCTCCAGCTGATCATTCTTTGTTTATTTGGATTAAAGGAGCTTTTGTTATCATTTTATTAGCCTATGTTAATGATGTTATGCTTGCCGGTAATAATCTTCAGGAGATTATTCTGGTTAAGCATTTCTTGGATTCTCAGTTCAAGATTAAGGATCTTGCCAAAGTCCATTATTTTTTGGGAATGGAAATTGCTCATAGTTCCTCTGGTATTCATATTTCTCAGCGGAAATATTTTTTGGATTTATTATAAGAAGCTAATTTCACATATTCTAAACCTGTGAATTCTCCCATGGTGGCTGGTACTTGTTTGGCAAAGGAAGGTGATGGTGTTTTTATAGATGCTACTTGGTATCGTTGTTTGGTGGATAAGCTAATCTACCTGATTCATACTTGTTCGGAGATTAGATTTTTTGTTCAGTATTTATCTCAATTTCTGGAGTCTCTTATGGCATTGCATTTGAGTGATGTGCATAGAGTGCTTCATTATCTTAAGGCATCACTTAGTCAAGGCCTGTGTTTCCTAACTATTTCGACTTTGGTTTTAAAAGCATTTTCTGATTCTGATTGGGCAAGCTATCCAGATACAAGATGATCGGTTATTGAATTTTGTGTTTTCTTAGGTGATTCAATAATCTTATGGAGGTCTAAGAAGCTGTCTCTCGTTCCTCTTTCGAAGCTAAATATCAGGCTCTAACCTCTCTTTCTTATGAGCTTCAGGGAATTGTGTATGTTTTTCAAGCTTTTCACATTCCAACTTTTTTGTTGGCTTCTGTTTACTGTGATAATGTGTCTGCTATTCATTTGGCTAACAATCATATGTTTCATGAACAATCGAAACACATTGAATTAGATGTCCATGTGATTTAGGATAAGCTTCAATCTGGTTTATTGAATCTTCTTCCTCTTTCATCTTGGTGTCAATTAGCTAATGGATTCACCAAATCCATTCCTACTTCACGCCTTCAGGTGTTACTGGTAAGGATGTCAATCGGATGGGTCAGGTTGGGTTCAGGTTGGGTTCAGGTCAGGTCACTTCAGGTCAACACCAATTCAGATTGAAGTTGAGTTCAGGTTGGTCATTTCAGTTGAAATGTTTTCAAGTACAGGTCAGGTTAATTTGGGTTCGGGTCAATTTCAAGTCGGGTGGAGTTCGGGTTGAGTCAAATTCAGGTCGGGTTAGCGCAGGTTGATCCGTCAAGTTAAATGAAATTTCATATATGTATGGATAAAAAAATTTGTTTGTCATTCCCTAAACTCTAAATTCTAAATAACAATATGTTTAATTAATTTTTTGAGATAATTATTCGTAATACTTTTAATAATTAAAA
>JAOXYD010000005.1:9473039-9485373 GCA_028565735.1 Pinacopodium congolense | reverse complement strand
ATCAGATTAAAGCAAGATATACACAATCTGTCAAAATAGTACAGTCTAAAAATTCGAGTCTATAAACAAACGTGTTTAACCAATTAAATGGCACTCAATTAACACAAAAAATCTATTTCAACATTAATCTATCAGTTTAAAATGAATTTAAACAATAAACACAATTTTAGAGCATCAACTGAATGGATTAAAATCAATAACAAAATAGAAACTTTCAAACCTGGATAGCCTTGAGGTAATCTCCAAAATTAAGCTCAAACACACAATATAAGGGCTTTAAAATTTTAAAAACAATACTAGCAACCTCCTAATACCTTAAAAAAACTGAAAAAATAAAATTTTAAACCTAGAAACTAATTAAAACCAAAAAATTGAATACTACATAATATAAATACAAATAGAGCCAATTTGAGTGTATATGAAAACTTCAACACTAAAACAATGAAATAAGTTTTCTAAAATTCAATAAATTATTCAATAAAATTCCTAGACACTTAAAAAAACCAATAAAACTATTTTGAAATTTTAGAAACAATTTAAAACAGTAAGAATTATGGTTAAAGGAAGAATAGAAAATACATAAACAAAAAATGCAAAAACAATTTTGATACATGTATGAATATAAGCTTTAATCAAATGAAATAAGCACCCTAAAATATAAAACCTTGTTCAAAAAAACTCTTCAACACTTGGGCAAGCAGAAAATACTAATTTTTCATACCTAGAAATAGATTAAGATAGCAAAGTCATGATTAAAACAAGAACAGAAAGTGTAGAAATAGTTTTAATATATGTAAGAATATAAGCTTATACCTAACGAAATACAACCCTATAAATGCAATCAAAATCTCAAGACAACTCTTCAGTATCCAAACAAACTAAGAACAATAATTTTGTAGCTCTAGAAACGAGATTGAAACAAAATAAATCAAGAGAAATAAAAATGAATCAATAAAGAGCAAAAATCTAGACAGCTTTGAAGTTCTTGAGAATTTGAGATTGTAAACTTGTTTCTTAAGTTTCTAGATCTGCTAAAAGTGTTTGGGAATGTTAAAAATAGAGTTAGTAAGGGGTTAGAGCCATTGGGAGAATATCTAGCTGTTTAGGGGATAAAAAGAAATAAATACCCCAAAACCCTACACTTGTCATTAGAGACAGTTTTAAGTAATACGTAAAATTGAGCTTAAAATAACAATATGATAGCCTAAAAATTGAAACAAAAACTCTAACACACTCTTAAGACCTTAATAAAACAAAATAAAAAATTTATGGCAATGAAAATGGATTTAAGTGCTGAGTATCGAAGAATACAGAGGATAATGAAAAACAAAGACAACTTTGATTAGTTTGAGTTCTTAGAGCTTAAATTAATATTTTGAGTGCTTAAAAAATTGAAGTAGGAACTCTAGTACACTCTTGAAATCTTAAAAAAATGTGTATGCTGATTTTGAAGTAATAAAAATATATTTAAGCACTGAAAATCATATTGAACGATAACTTAAATTTGGACAAATTTGAGGTATGCTAACAAATGAGCTTAAATCAAATAAATTTCAACTCTAAAATTGCAAACAAATGACCAAAACAATTCTTAACTATAAACATATTTTTTCAACATTAATCAAGATTTAAAAAATATACTAAGGCTTTTTTTAATATAAAAAACTTTCAATTGATTCAATAATAAGAATTATCCTTGATTATAAAAGCTTTTCATTTTTAAACATCTTTAAAAATATTTCAAGCACTTCATAAACCAAAATTCACATCACAACTACATTTAAATAGATTCAAACACACATAAATAAGTTTAATCAACAATTCAATTCACTTAAAATAATTAAAAAGCATAGACTAATACAATTCATCATATTACTTCTTGATTATGTATCATTTACCATATATGCCATTCTAATTCAATTTCTAACATGCCAATGCACTAATCAAATTTAGTTAATCATTTAAAACAACAATTCAAATCTTATATGAAAATATTGATGAAAATATGATATGCAAATGTGAGAACCCTTTTCAAGCATTGATTAAGATCAAGTTTAGGACATTCACATTCTAAGACATGTCTAAACCTATCCAACCTTAATCTTCATGTCTTGATCTTCTTTCATCACTTGATCTTCATTCTTTATCCTTTCATCCATGCTTGAGCTCTTCTATCTTAAGCTCCAACATATGTCTATGCACTTTTACATCAACCTATCTTTCTAATACACAAAAATTCAAATATTAATAACAATAATGTTGTGTCATCATGAAAACACATGATTGGAACTTTCTTGGTTCAACAAATTGTTACATAAACTTTATTTCCACCCATAAGGGGAAAGAGGCGTTTGTCTTCAAACAACGTCCTTTTGATATTTTCCAAACATCTTCTAGCCTGAAACTAATGAACGCATTACATACAAACTTACTATAAGCGGTATAGAGTATATATGAAGTAAATATGTTTTCCTTTAATGAATTGAGAGAAAAAAATACTATGGAGTTAATCCCATGCCACACTAATTTCACAATGAATGATCAATGGAAAGTGAACTAATTGTTTAGTGTTTAAAAATCGACTGAAGAAGATACCTGGATTTCTAGTGCCTATAGCTATAGCAAGGTATTGCAAAAAATCCCAATAAAGCACAATGAATTGTACTTCTACTAGCTGCTCCTTGGAATACTAGAAGACATTAGGGTAAACAACACAAATAAATAT
Organism: Pinacopodium congolense; assembly: GCA_028565735.1. Classification (NCBI taxonomy): domain Eukaryota; kingdom Viridiplantae; phylum Streptophyta; class Magnoliopsida; order Malpighiales; family Erythroxylaceae; genus Pinacopodium; species Pinacopodium congolense. The sequence continues at coordinate 9,482,648 of JAOXYD010000005.1, read as the reverse complement.
CACATTAGGCAAAAATTACTAAGATTATAGTAAAATACACAAATTAATTTTATATTGGGTCTAAAACCAAAAGCAATTACCACAACATGAATCACAATGATAGATTGACGACGAATCCCCAACTCTTGACGTTAGATCAAATAGATGACGTAGGCTGGAATGTATGAAATAGGGTCGCAGTAAAATGATGAAAATATAAAAAAGGACAAATAAGTCACCAACGATTGTAACGGACCACAATAGAGCCAACTAGGAGCAACGAACACAAACCTTTGTTCAAGGGTGAAATTGGTGTAACAAACATGTAAGTTTGATACAGTGAAGCTAAGGGGAAAGCACACCATTGTAAAATGGGTTGAAGCTTAGGGAAACACATATGATTTTCATAAGAGTTCGTAAGGGGAAGGGAAGACAGATGAAATTAGGGCTTGATCTTCAACGCCTTTCTTAACTTTTTTTTTTCTTTTTATTCCTCATTACGTGTATTACCCACATGAAATACATGTCATTATATGGAACAAAGGTGTTAATTGTAGACTACTTCAGCCAATAAATAGAAATTATGGTATTTGATTGCCACAAAACCAAATTTTAGATAGAATTGGAAAATTGGTTAAAGTCTTTGTTTTTTTAGCAATTTGCTCTTAATTTTTTTATAGAATGAAATGTCTAAGATCCTGAAAAAGGACAGATTAAAAAATGCCTGGAATAATTAGTTATACTGATGGTGAGACTTCACTATAAAGGGAACAATAAAGAGGGAATGATGAAAGCTTAAGAAAAATATGAGTAAAAGATAATAAAATAGCCTGAATTTTTATCAGAAACATGCCAACGCAGATAAGAGAAGAGGATCTGGACGTCTTGCGCAGATTAGTGGAAAAGGAAGATTCTTGCGGTACGAACCCATAAATTCATCATTTTAAGTTAAGAATCAATTCAACTTTTTTATATAGTAGGATATTGCATGTCCCATAAGCGTCGAAACTGATATTTAATAACTCCCACAAAAAGTTAACAAAAAAACTAAAAAAGTACCACTATTACTATTACCCTCTCAAACTGAACTAGCACTTACAAACTTAAACAGATTAATTAAATAATAATAGAATTGTAATTATGAATATTTCCTCAACTCAAAATGATTTATTATTATGATTAGAATTTTTAAAATTGTAATACAAAATTCATAAAGTTTATCGTAAAAAAAACATATATTTGTTATACAGTAATTAATATAAATTTAACAAAATTTTAAACAGGACATCATTTTATCAATGCTTGATAGCCATTGACAGTTAATTATCCTTTAATTTTTACAAATAAATAATCATAATTTGATTAAAGGTAGCACCATTTTGTCTACATTTGCTAATAACTAAGATTAAGATTTACAAATAAATAATTACAGTTTCGTTAAGATAACTTGTCGACTATCAACCCACAAAAAAAAAAAAAGAAGAAGAAGAACTGCTCCACTAATCATCGTATTTAACAAGCATACAATATTATAACGGAATCATATTGCTCTTGTGGACGGTAAGCCAAATTCACAGTAACTAATCACAAGCTAAATGCATATAGGCTAATCAACTGCTAGCTAAAGCCATATTAAGGAGGCGAATAATGCACAGAACCGTATCAGACAACTGGAAGAGATTATAGTTGTCTTTCGTTAGTGGAGAAACATGTCCTTTTCCCTCCGTGAACCCTACTTCACATGTTGTAGTCGCTTCCATTACTGCACCCACCTTAACATTAACAACACTATATTGTCCTGTCAGAAAAGCTGCGATACTTTCCACCAATGTGACGATAGCATCCGAATACAACTCCAGGCAGTCCAGTAGACAACTAGAGACAAAAGTGTCGAAAGATCCATTACTCAACAGGTTCTCGACGTTGTAAATGGTGCTTATTGCGTTATCCAGTGACAGTTCCAAGCTGACGATGGCTAGGCCCTGAAGATTAGTCACTTGGCTGACAGGAACTGCTTTGAGAGAGCTTAAGCAGAAGTTGTAGCTGAAAATAGCAGATTCTTCGGCGCATTTTTTGCAGGTATGGTCGATTAAGTCAACGGTGGAGTAATCAAGGGTAGAGATGCTTGAGCTAGGAGTTATTAAGTCGATGAAAAGGAAGAAAAGAGAAAAAGAGCCATGAAAACGCCACATGATATCGTGTCCTACTTTCGATCTATCAAATGCTGGTGAAGTTATATGCAGGTTTTCATGAGCTCCCTTTTCCTAGAGCAGAGGGAAAAGGAAGTTTCCGAGACTTGAATGATTCCTTAAGCCCTGACAATTGCAACACAGTAATTTAGGCATAAAACAACGGAGATAGGGTTGGCTAAAGTGAACGTTTTCATATGTAACAATGGGAACTTTCCAGGAAGGTCACTTCTAACTGGCAATTGACGAATAGCTCTTAGTAGGAATGGGCTTTCTCCTTTCCAAACATGGCCCATCATTAATGTCTCTAATCACTTATAAGAAGAGCTTAAGCAGGCTGCAATTTCGGCCTAGACATCATATGCCGAAATGGACTGATTTTATGATAGTACAAATAAGTAAAGGTATCCCTCTTCTCTGAAGCACAACAAATAGAATTAAAACATTCGCGCCTGGTATTCGAACATTTATCCTCAGGAGGTCTTCTTCCACTATCGGGTTTTTTTTTTAAATAACAATGAAATTCCCCACTATCATGCTTAGAATAACTAGGAGATCATATGAAAGGGGTTTTAACTGTTGATCCGGGCTGTTTCCTTCTTTACGATACCCGTTGATACTAAATTTAAAAGATTTGTGAACCTTGTTCCTACATAACCTGATCAATTTGATCAGTTTTAGCGCCAAACCTTTCTTTTTTTGTTTTTGTGAATAATTTGTTGTGGTATTTATGTCATTCAAGATTGGCTCTCTCTACTAGGTGTTCTGCGCGTGGCTGCAGGGGGTTGACGTTGAATCTAAAGGATACACTGAGTTTTACCTATTATTGATTTTATTTTCATTGTAATACTCTTACTTAAAATTCTACTATTTAATTGTAAGTCTTCCGACACATAATGTCATCATAATATAGTCTTTACCTTCAGCACAATTAATATTTCATCTAACTTATTCTAAAATGAAACAAAGAGTTAATAATTGTATTATATATATATATATATTCATGATCTGTATAAAAAATTATTGATTCAAGTTATCAGAGAAGTATTTTTGTCTATGGTGAAAATTCTTAAAGTTCAACAAGTTTTAAAAAATTATAGTTTATAAAAAAGAATTTAAATAATAAATAATAAAATAAAAAGTTGAAAATCGAAATAAGGTTAGATAAAAGGATTAAACTTTAGTTTTAGGCATGAAAGTTTTAACACTTTATTTACTTTGAAAAACAGTTTAAAACATTTCAATGGACATAACTTATATGTCGTGTCGATGTGTAAACTAGAAATTTTTTATTAAAAGGCTTCTTGGTATTATAATTATTAATATTATAATTATTTTTTAAATCTCCAAATGCAGACACGTGGAGAAATGGCAAGTAGGGTACACAAATAATGTCTATGTTTAAATGGATAATATGGACAATGCCATCGCTGGACTGCACCAAGTTTTAGTATTAACGGGTTTTTATTTCCGTAGACGTGTAGTTGTAGAAAGTTGCATGATAGAAGCTAAAGGAAATAATTAGAGCATTTGTACAAAGCTCCACTCATTATTATTATTATTATGAGAATAATCATTTCCACACCAAACCAGCAAACAATCTCCTGCAGGTACACGCACGTCACCTAACCACTAGGCAAATAAAATACAGGCAAAGTACTGCTAATTAATTGAGGAAAAAAAAAGGAAAAAAAAAGGTACACCCACAGTTTTAGCTTTTTAACAAGTTAATAAAAGCAAGAATGATGGCAGTCAATTGAAAGAATGTGTGATTCTCCTTTGTCAACGGACTAACTTCACCTTTCTTCTCCTTGAAACCATCCTCGCAAGTGCTCGAAGAATCCATAGCCGCACTCACATCTATGTTAGCCTTGTAATAGTCTTTAGACTCGAAGTCGTTCACGGCCTCATGCAACGACGAGTTGGCATCCGAGTAAAGCTCAAAGCAATCTTTCAAGGCAATTCTAGCGAATGCATCCCAATTTTTATCGCCTAGGAGTTTTGTGATTCGAGAGGTGATGTTTGTCGCATTCGATATGGTTATGTCAAATGAAATAGCCACCAGTTCTTCGAGGCTGGCATTTCGGCTCTTGGGCTTGGCTTCCAGTGATTCACAACAGAAGTCGTAGCTGATGTTCGGATCACCTTTTGCTGCCTGTTTGCAGTAATAAGGGACCAGATTGACGCCCACTGAACCCTTACATACAAAGAACATAATACTAATAACAATAATGTAGAAGAAACCCTCTATAGTGTATTTTTTGCCCATGACCACTATCGATGCTCAGAGATATATGACGATTATATCAAGGTTGAAGATGTGAGTAAATTAAGATAATATATGGTCTTGAAGGAGAGGAGCTAAATATAATTTTGGATAGAATGAAGGTCTTCTTCTCCTTGGTTTCCGTTTTGATCTCATAATCGGTTTTAGTTATGGGCATCATTAAAAAATCTGTAGGCCATCTAGTCACGCAATGCACGTACGACTGTTGGTCGAATTTAGCCACAATCTAACCTTTTGGGAATTTATAGCCTAGCACCTTGTCATGGTCGTTGTCTTTTCTTTAAATATGAATTGCGTGCCAAGACAAAAGTGTGAAAAAAGAAGGCGTGTTCGAACTAATTAAGATGTTACTTTCGGATGTGTAAGACCAAAAAAAAAAAAGTCACATGAGCTCTAGAACTTATAAACGTAACTTCGATCAAGTCCGAAAGTGATTTCGAATAGCAGCGAATATGTCCTTATCTAGTTACAATAATACTAGGTCTGAAGCTTATCATTAACATACCTTTACTGATGTGCTAAATTATTTTATTTGAATCTATGATATGGAGGAAAAAATATTCAATTTAATGGGGTATAAAATTATCCCTGCCTATTTTATTAATCAAAATTTAAAATTAGTTTTTTATTTCTAATATAAATTGGATTCATAATAAATTTGTTAGGCTGATTCAATATACTTGGAAAAATAACTATTAATAGGCTGATGGTATTTTTGATAAAGACACTCAACATATAAATCATTAAAAAGCTGAAGGATGTTAAGGACGTAAGAAGATCACTACTTATATTTAATGGAAGTACTTGTGAGAATTTACCTTAAGGTGAGTCCTTTTAATAGGCAACATTTTTTAGATGTGTAGTTAAACTTTAACTCTCTTTGATATAGTCGGAACTAACCTCTATTAGGTCACTTAGTTGATATTTAACCAGGACTCTACCTGCTTAAATAGTTGAATGATATCTTAATTAGACTTACCCTTCTCGAGTAATTACACCTCTTATCTGAGCAAAAAGTATAAAAGTCTGTAGAAGATTGGTGGGCTTGTCGGACAAGCTCATGCCCGATCTGTACATTCATTAAGGGTGTATCATTTTCTCTTAATTTCTTCTTAAATTTTGTGTTCTCGAGAATGAAACTTTCTGTATTTAAATCTACAAGCATGGAGATTTAACCAAAATGTACTTTAGACCACTCCAAGATTGTGTTTTTTTTTTTTTGGGAGGAGTTGGAACCGTGTTATGTGGTTAAGGTATTAATCACCAGGTCTCCCATATCCACTTTTGGATTATACTGAACTTTGTTTTGTTTGTGTTAATGAAGGCTTATTTACTAAAAAAAATTGTTCGTTAATTGGTCGACAATGTGCCCTACAAATATGCAAAGAGTAGTAGAGAATAAACCAAGAGTGCTACTCAAAATCTGATGACAAATCGTGACATACACATAAATGATATTGAGTAAACACCGAATGGCAAGTCACTTTAAATAGGTTTGCTTTCGAAAAGTTGTCGATCATATTCAATCTCAACCATAGCTTAACGCAAACTTACATGAGAGAAGTAGACGACTGATAATTGTACTTTAATATGTATTTTTTTAAGTATTTAGCATGTGTTTCTTATATAATAGATTAATATTATTATATTTTAAGACTTGTTTTGTGTGTTTTTGTTTAATATAATCTTAATTATTATTTTGTTTGTATTAACTATTAATTTAAAGTAAGTTTTGATTATTTTAGTATTGTTATTTATATTTAGCGTTTTATTATTTAATTATTAATTTTGGGTTAGAGTTAAATTTTACTGGTGTATTTATTTATTATGTAAGATTTTATTAAAATTGAAATTTAAAGTTGGAAGAAAATGAAAAAAAAAAGAAGAAAAAAGAAGCATGAAAGAAGAATGAAGCAAAAGACCAAGGCAAGACCAATGAACCCAACCTAAATCTGGACCTGCTGGGCTGAAGCCTGCCTGGAAGACTACTGGCGCTTGGACCTGGTTGAAGCCTGGCGCTGGACCACCGCTAGACTGCCTCAGCCTTGGACCTACATGCTGGAGCTGGCGTTGGAGAGAGCTGCTGCTGGACCTCTTGCTCCGCCTGAACTGGAGCTAGAGAGAAGTCCACCAGGAGCAAGCTGCTTAGACCATCTAACCCGCTATCCGCTAGACCTGTCTCACTTGCTGGACCTACTTAGACCCAAGATGTCAGCTGCTCCACTAGGCTCCTCCAAGCCAGCCCACGCACAAGAAGCACCAACCTAGTAGCTGGAAATGAGAAGGAAAAACACAAGACAACCCTAAGAGACAGAGACAGAGACAAACCTAGCAATAGAAGAATTCAAACATAAATAAAAAAGAACAGAGTAGCAGCCAAGCGAAATAGACAAGACGCAGACAAGAAAAACGAAGATAGGGAGACGCACAGGGGGAAGTAGAAATTAAAAGCGACAATAACACACAAAAAATCAGATCGAATCAAGAAGATTCATCACATTTCAAGCTTTTTCTCCAAGCACATACACAACCTTTAAAAGTTCATCAAGTTCTATATTTTATTTTATTTTTAGTTTACTTTTATTTTATTATGTTTTACAATTTCAAGAATATAGACTTGATTGAATTTATTTTTATTATGAGTGGTTAAAATATTTTTAGGATTTGTTGTTTGAATTATTTGGGAACCTTTGATTATTGATTTAATTTTATAAATATTTGTATTGTTTATAGAGTTTAAACCATACAACAAATTGAGAGAGTAGAGTTGGGTAATTTGTGCTAGATGTACAACGAAAATTGGAATTTAATATACCTATAGACAACAAGTTATTAATTTATTAGGAAGAGATTTCGATAAATTAATATACTGCCTATATGATAGCTTTATATCTAGTTGAATGTTTAGGAAAGACCTTGCATGTTGAGAGATTCCAAAGTTAATCCTAGATTATTTAACAAGAGACATTTAGTTACATCTTGAGAGAGGGTAGCTAAAATATTAGGAAATCTTGGACCAAATATAAATTAGATCAATTAACCAAAAGAAAACAAATAAGAATAACAACAAGTCCTATTCTTGAATCTTGATTTTTCTCTGAATTCTCGTTCGCAGGTTGGCGATTGGTTGTGTTAATCGCTTTTGCTTCCGATTTGTTTGTGTCTTATTTATTTATTTTTATTTGATTTATTTCAATTAATTTTTTGAACAAAGTGTAAGACAAATTGACATGGTGTCTAGACATAATTCTCATGGGATTGATATAGTTTCTTTACTACAAGTACGACCCGTATACTTGCAATTTTGAGCATAAAACTCGTAATTTGTTTTATAACCTTAACAAGTTTTTGGCACCGTTGCCGATGATTGTTTTGTTTAGCTCGTTAGCATCTTGTTTAGTTTAGTTGACTTTGATTTGAGAGTTTTTTATACTTTTCCTTGTGTGTTTTTAGGTGTATAAACACAAGGAGTATGAGATGGTCTAACGAGCTTAATAATGCAAAAATTCAAGGAACAAGAGGTGATGATTCTGTTTGACACAATGACAGTCTTCAAACACAACTTTTAGCCCTGAACGAGCAATTAAGCAACCTACAAGATACATCTTCCTCTTTCATTAGACCTGGGCAGTTTCAATATGAATTATGTGGACAGGACAACCATGACACAAATGATTGCTTTTTAATGGAATTATAGGGATTTAAGGAACCAACAAGTAACAACCTTTATTCCAATGCTTATAATTCGGGGTGGCAAAATCATCCATATTTTTCGTGGAATACTAATAATGCAGGTTGCCAAGAGAGCGTCAAAGGACCTCTTAATTTTGAACAAGACCGACTTGAGTCTTTGGAGATCAAAATGTACAAGTTCATTGATATATTAAGTTCCAAATTCTCAAACCCATAGGAAAGTCAAAGAAAGCATGAAGAGAATCTAAATAGGATGGAGGCAAAATTCGACCAAATTATAAAGAACCATGCTTCATCCATCCAAAACTTGGAGGTATAAGTAGGTTAACTTGCTAGTACTTTGTTTTCTAGCAATGAAGGTATCCTACCAATTAGTATTGAAGCAAATCCAATAGAGCAATTACAGGCCATCACAGTTATCATGGAAAAGGAAGAAAATGATCGAATGGAGAAGGCTAAATGCTCAAAGGAGGAGAGCCAAGATGAAGTGGAAGAGAAGGAAGAAGAAGAGGAAGATAAGCATATTGGAGAATGAACGGTGGCCATGCCAGTTGAAGCTTAAAGGTGTCGAACAGGATGACGAACCTCTACATTTATTGTTTACACCACTATAGAGACCATCTTAGGAGAAAGACGATGTTCAGAAAGGAAAGTAGACGTTAGAGTTCGACAATGAAGTAGTTCGATTCCACTCCCCTAAAGCTTTGAAGTATCGTACTGATTGGGAGCTTACATCAAGGGAAGTTGCTCCAAGTTCCTTATAGAGTTTGAGCATGTTTCTTATTAGGCTCAAACATCCATTTGAAAATTGATAGTATTGATATGCCAAGGGTCAAGCTAATGACCTTAAATTAGCATGTTTGTCTTTTATTTACTTGTCTTTGTGTTTAGTGTAGTTTTGCTTTAATTGGTTTTGTGTTTGCCTTGTTTTTTAGTTGTTTTGATCTTAGCATGTTTTCTTTTTTGATCTCTTGTTGTTTAGGTAACTTGATGATTGTGTGAAGCTTAAAGGTCTGTTACACATCATAGCTTGTTGGAGGACAAAAGAAAGAAGATTTCCTACACCTTGGAATGATGGACACAATCATAAGCCCTTCTAACCCTTAATCTCTTTATGTTTTATTTTTGATGTGTTTGTTGAGTTTTGTTGTTTTGTTTTCCACATTGAGAATAATGTATTACTTAAGTATGGGGAGGTAGTTGTTGCATTTGTTGCATTTATGATTGCATTGTTTGCATTTTGTTATTTTGGATTAATGTTTTAGGCATATTAGGGTGTTATTTTGTGTTGTTTTATGTAAGTAATGGATCCATACTTAAATCATTTTGATATATATTGCCATGAGATTCTATCATGCTAGTTGGAATGAGATTGAATGCATGCTTGAACTCAGATTAGGCTACTTGAGTAGATAGTGAACCATGTTGAATGATGAAAAGTAGTTGGTTGCATAAGCTTAC
>JAOXYD010000005.1:9456874-9472939 GCA_028565735.1 Pinacopodium congolense | reverse complement strand
ATAAATTTTAGGGACAAGGATGCTAACGTCAAATCAACCAAATCCATTGCCTATACATTAGACATTAGGGTCAAACATATCTTTTTCAATTGACAGAGATATGGACGGTATATTCCCAAAACCACTAGAATCATCGAGAGAGGAAAAATTGAAACTAGAGTTAAAGAAGAGTCATCCTAGGTGAAATGCAATAGTTTAATAAAAAAAAACCAATAGTTTTATATGAACAATGCGCGAATGCAATGTTTATTTAGAATAATAACAATGTCTTCTGAAAGACAAAGATAGGCCACATAGGTAGAGATTAAGGTCATCCATACCTCTTTCAATAGACAAACACACGCAACTCCTTTCTAGCTCTAGGTCTTATTGTGGAACAAATACCCTAATAATGTTACATTTTAGGCCATAAACTTCGTCTCATATGGCTCTAATACCTATAACACAAAGCTTATAAATAGTAAAAGGGGGAATAACTTAACATATGGCAATTTTTAATTCTATCCTCTTTTGGATATTTCAATTCTACCTCTACACAACTGAACACATCTCTTAAATAGAAAAGCATTTTCACAAATTTTTAATAGGACACGTGGCAGCTGGGCTATGGGGGTCATTTAACCTAGGCTTCCTAATTTTGTTATAAGATTATACCTTAGAGAGAGAGAGTCACAAAGCGAGAGAGATTTAGTGGTGACCAAAGTTAAATAAAAGAATAACAAAATAGAAAAATGACACGATCATATTAATGGCCTCTTTAGGAAAAATGACAATAATAACCCCATATGCAATATTAAGATTTAATTATAAGGGAATATTATTGTCATTTCTTGTATGGTCACAGACTATCAATAAAGGCTACGAAATCAGTTTCGAAAATAGTAGTAAAAAAACAACAATTTAATTATTACGAACATAAATAATTTGAAAAAAAACAAATAAGAAAATATAGAGAGCAAGACGAATACCTCTTTTGTAGTTAAATTATGAATTTGATTTTAAATTAATTAAATTAGTTGATGATAGTGAAATTAGTCAATAGATTTTCAATTATAATGCTAATCACGTTCTTAAATAAGGTAAGTATTGATATTTAATTTTGTCTAACTCTTATTTTGTTTTATTTAATAAAATCAAATTTAATTTAAATATTGTAATTGCATTTTATACTCAATTTGTCGGATTTAAGTTTACTTTTTTTCATCATTTATAAATTTATTCTTTTGATTCTAAATTAGGACTAATTAAATTTTAATGATGGATATTTATTTATAATAGAATTTGATTAAATTATTAACTTAGTTTAATAAAATGACTAGTATAGTATCAAATAAAAGATGATTATATATTATTTAATTTAATTTATAAATTCTTTTCCAGAGTTTTATAATGTTAAAACAAACTAATAAATTAATATTTATTAGTATAACAATTTATTTTAAACAAAAAATTTAATGATAATATCGTAATTTTTAATTTTTAATAGAATAAAAGTTTGAGCTCTTTTATAGTATAAGAGAAATTTCAAGTCTATTATTAAATTTATACTAAATAAGTATACCATGTGAAAACGTGCAATTATTTAAAATTAATTTACACACATAAAAACAACAAAATTTTATTTACATTTTTGTCGAAAGCTTGGTTAGAGAACATCGTTTGCCGTTCTCTCTCTTTATGAACTCTTACCAATAGTCACGTGCACATCCAGTTTCCAAAACCCACTCGTCACGTGCCTTCGCGCTGTTTGAACTGCTGACATAGGGCGTGCCCACACTTGCCCACATTTTCTTTTCCTCCATGGCACTGGCTCTCTCCCTCCTCTCCCTCCTCCCCATCACCCTTTCCCTTATTTCTTCTGGCAAACCCTAACCCCCTCATTTCCGCCCCTAATTTCAGAAACCCTAATAATCTCAATTCCATCGCTCCATGGATTCGCAGGACAATATTCGTTTCGAAACGGCGTCGCAGCCCGACAACGGGACCGATGCCTATACCTTCCTCGAATTCAACACCCAAGGCGATTCCGAATTCGATTATCCCGAATTCCGGTCCCCGGTGTCCTGGCCGACGCCCTCCGACTCTCTCGCGGCTTCGTCTGTCGCGGGCCCGCCTTCTTCAGACCACCGCGCCGCGACATCGCCCTCTGATCACCAGTCCGAATCCTCCACCGTGTCACCAGTGTCGTCTTCGAAGGTGCGTGGAGGGGTGGTGGTGGATGGGATAGTTTCTGGGATGGGAGCGTTGAATTTTGAGGAGACTGGCGACGACGACGTTTATGAGTTCGGGAAAGGAGGTTTTACGGAGCATGCTTGCCGCTATTGTGGCGTTTCGAATCCTGCATGCGTGGTTAGGTGCAATGTTCCGTCTTGTAGGAAGTGGTTTTGTAATTCTAGAGGGAATACATCTGGTTCGCATATCGTCAATCACTTGGTAAGTAGTGGCCTTTTTGTTTCTTTGGGTTATTGGTTTGCACGTGCTGGAAGCAATCTTTGTTTCAATTACTTTGGTTTTAACGAGGGATGGTGCATTTAGATTGTTGATGTTACTGAAACTGCAATTGTTAGACTGATAGGTTTGTCATTATGCTTGATCAGAAGGCAAGATGAGAGAGTTTGTTAAGAATGCAAATTTGAGATCTGTGAATAAAATGACTGTTATTTTAACTTATGAAAGTTGCACTTTTTAGGGATTTAAGGACTCTGTTTTGTACGTTTGCTTTATTTTGGTTTTTATGGTTCCGAATTTTATTTGAAAGAGCAGTAAAGTCCTTTGGAATTCTAATTTCGGAATCCAATTGGCTTTTGGTTGGAATTCTTAAGTGTATATGTTAAGGTACCTTTTATCTATTCAAGTGATGGGAATACTTAGAAATAGTGCAAGGTGATGTATTAAGGCGACTGAAATTTGTGAGAGGGTAGTAGCACAAAGATGATGTGTGAATATTACATTTGAGGTTCTTTATTATTTTCCTGCTTCGTTAGGGGCATTTCATGAAAATTTCTCTTCGTGTTTGCTATGGAGATTAGAACATTGCTTATAACTCGTGATAGCTTTGTCCATTTTTAAGTGAATTGAATGCTATATATCTTTTGTTTTTGGTTGAAAATATTAGGCCTTTCTTTGTAGGGATCAACTTTTATTAGTTTCACTTTTGCATGCCAAGTTCTGCAGTAAATCCATATTCTCCCAAAAAGTTGCATACTGTCTGGTCATATGTGAATTATTGAATTATACCTATGTCATAGATATATTACCGAACTGCCTTTTCAGGGTAAAATATTTGAATCTTGTATTCAACCTTTGTTTTCAGTCATTTGGTGTCTCCAGTAACAGTGATGAGCTCTGGATCAGTAATAATAGTTGTTGTTTATAGCTAGCCTATGAAAACCTAAATCAATTATATAAGAAGTTTTGAACCTCCTATGAGGTTTGGTGCCCTATCTGTAATGTGAATTTATGTTTCTGTACCATGATACTTGTAGCCAGTGTGTGAATACCAGCTGAATGATAATAACTGATTTCCTGGCCATGTCTAGTGCACATGAAAGTTTTGCGGGTTTTGATGTGAGTTGTCATCTACAGGTTCGAGCAAAACACAAAGAAGTCTGTCTGCATAAGGATAGCCCACTGGGAGAAACCATACTTGAATGTTACAACTGCGGATGTCGAAATGTTTTCCTTCTGGGATTCATATCAGCCAAGACCGAGAGTGTCGTTGTACTCCTTTGCAGAGAGCCCTGCTTGAATGTTAATGCATTGAAGGACATGAACTGGGATCTTAGTCAGTGGTGCCCTTTGATTGATGATAGGTGTTTTCTGCAGTGGCTTGTTAAGGTTGGTAGCTCTTTTTTCTCCTCTAAGCAACCTGTTCTCGTCAGAACTTCTGACATCCTGTATTCTACAGATCCCATCTGAACAGGAACAGTTGAGAGCACGCCAAATTAGTGCTCAACAAATAAATAAAGTTGAAGAGCTTTGGAAAACTAATCCTGATGCAACCCTTGAAGATCTTGAAAAGCCTGGTGTTGATGATGAGCCTCAACCAGTGGCCCCGAAATATGAAGATGCTTATCAGGCACATTTTTGTTGAACTATATAATGAGATGGCTAGTGATGCTAATAGTTCCATTTGGTGTCTTCTAATGAGTTGAATTCTTTCGTTTGCAGTATCAAAATGTGTTTGCTCCACTTATCAAGCTTGAGGCAGATTATGATAAAGTATGCGTTATTTCTGCATGTTTCTTCTTTGTTAATTGTTATTGGAACTTTTTCTTTGTTATTTATTGATGCTATGTGGAGCGTTCTTTTGGTCACTGCTATTATATTTTATATACTTTAGATAATCTCTGTTGCCTAATTTTCATAATATATTTTATCAACCTTGTTTTCTTTGACATATTAACATTTTTAATTCTTGTAGATGATAAAAGAGTCTCAAAGCAAAGACAATGTGACCGTTCATTGGGATATTGGTCTTAACAAGAAGCGCATTGCATATTTTGTGTTTCCAAAGGTGCTTTATTGTAATGCTTTTGCCACTGTTTATTTCAACTCTGAATTATATTCTGCTTCTGGACATTTTTTGTATCAGTCATCAGTTAGCTGTATCAATCTCACAAAAAATGAGCTGATTGATCTGTTGTCAGGAGGACAATGAGTTGCGCCTTGTACCTGGTGATGAGTTGCGCCTGCGTTATTCAGGAGATGCAGCTCATCCGGCGTGGCAGTCAATTGGTCACGTGGTATGCTTTTCACAACTTCTTTGATGGTTTGTTCACTTATATAGTAAAATAATTATTACTATTTTATGGATAATAGAGTGGTTTTATACTTCTGCAAGAAAATACTTAGTAGTTGGGTGTTTTGAACTGTACAAGTGATTAGACAACTGTTATATCAGATCAAGCTTACTGGACAAGAAGAGGTTGCACTTGAGCTTCGTGCTAGTCAGGTAACACTAATTTGCTTTTGTCTTTCGTTTTTTTTTAATTGCTTGATTTTAGAATATTAGTGCTAAGAGTTACTTTATGCGCAGGGTGTTCCCGTTGATTTGAACCATGGATTTAGTGTTGACTTTGTGTGGAAAAGTACAAGTTTTGATCGAATGCAGGGTGCAATGAAAACTTTTGCTGTGGATGACACAAGTGTGAGTGGGTGGGTGACTTATGATTTCCTTATGCCCATAACTTCTTGAAAGTGATTTTTTGAGTATAGGCTGGATTAAGGCTGTCAATTTAAGGTAGAATTTGGGGGAGCGAGTGACTAGTATCTCCTAACTCTATATGTTCCCTGTTTTATGGTTTTGTTTTAAACAAGTTGTATAATTGCATTTTTAATTATTCTAAACACTTTTTTGGCTTCCTGATTCTTATTTGTATTGAAATGTATAACTTATTTTGTCCCACCTATGGTGAATGCAAAGTTATGATATTTACTCTGTTTCATTTTGTGGCAGTTATATATATCACCATTTGTTGGGCCATGAAGTGGAGGTTCAACTGGTTCGTAATACACTGCCTCGCCGTTTTGGTGCACCTGGTCTTCCAGAGCTGAATGCATCTCAAGTACGCTTTCTTGCATTCTCAATTTAAGTTCCTAGCATTTGGTTGTGTTTTGCATTTTGTTGCAAGTTCGATCTTTATGTTTGGATGAAGTACTTGAAAATTGTTGTGGCTTCAAAATGCCTGAATTATATTTTGAACTGCTAAATTTATGAAAGGCTAAAAAATGCCTGGGTAATTGTTCCTAAACAGACAGATGCGATTATTCTCCTGTTATCTGTCAACGAACTCGGTATTTTAACTTTTAATGCAGTTAGTCATTCAGTAACTTTGTAGGTTATATAAATTTCATGCTTAGCTTTTAGATCAATGCAACTGAGATCCTGGGCGGAGTTTCTTATGCCATTTATGGAAAACCCATTAAGTAAGATCAACTGCATACTTCTGATAAGTTACAGATTTTTTTAATCTGTTGTGTTGATTTTTCCCATGATGCAGATGTTAATGATAGCTTATCTGACATGATAATGTTTGCTTATCTGAGATGATAATGTTCAATATTGATCTTTCTCTATTGACAGGTTTTTGCTGTGAAGAGTGTCCTTCAGAAGCCTATAAGTTTAATTCAAGGTCCCCCTGGTACAGGAAAAACTGTCACTTCTGCAGCTATTGTATATCACATGGCAAAGCAAGGCCAGGGACAGGTAACTTCTTGATAATCTTTTTTCTTTTCCCCCCTCTTTGGTGTTTGTTTAAACTAATGGTTCATACATTTTTCGACCAGGTGTTGGTATGTGCACCAAGTAACGTGGCTGTAGACCAACTTGCTGAAAAGATTAGTGCCACTGGATTAAAGGTAGAAAATTTGACCCTAAATGCAGTCATATCAACTGCATATTATATTACTTCTGTACAGCAATCTTCTTTTCATCTCTACTATGGCCAAGCGACTTCAGCTTGTGTTGTGATGTAAGAATATGAGAAGTTCACTTTGTCTAATAAACTGTGAACGACAACATGTAGGCATGTGACTGAAACAATTTTCAAAAGGAAAAATCTATTTAATGAAATTCACTGCATGAACTCTACTGAATTGAAAGTTGGGATTGGATTGAAGATATGGTTTCTTGAAGACTGCTTTTGGTTTTGATTGCAGCAAAAAATATTCGTGTTTTAGTTTTTCATAGCAGAAAAAAGGAACAAGCATGTGCAACCTAGTATGTTTGACTTCTATTTTGACTCATGATATCTCAGTTTGATGGTATTATTGATTGCAATTGTACATCTTGTCATTGGCATGATCAAATCTCTTATTTTTGAAAAGCTTTGGCATTCTGGAAAGTGTCCTTGGTGATCTTTTCCAATAGTGAACTGCTTATGTCTTTGTATCCCTCTCATCTTGTTATCCTCTGCTTCAGTTGATTTATTTGTGTATTGGTACATCATATGTAACTGGTATTGGTAATTCCTGGGTAAACATATGCTAAATGATTTTCCAAGTCGTTATTTATTTCTTTTTTCCATTAGGAAAATTGAAGTGTTTTAATTTCTTTCATTTTTCCTCAAATTCAGGTGGTGAGGTTATGTGCAAAATCAAGAGAAGCTGTAAGTTCACCTGTTGAGCATCTTACCCTTCACTATCAGGTTTGTTGATTTTCAGGCTTCATTCTCTATTTTAATGACTACCAAACTTTCCCCTATATGTTTCATGCAATTTGTGTTCTTACAGGTTAGACATTTAGACACTTCAGAGAAGAGTGAACTTCACAAGTTGCAACAATTGAAAGACGAGCAAGGTGTGGTGTTTGTTAGCTTTTGATTAATTCTCTGAAGATTTGTTTGGTTGAAATATTGCTTGGTTAGGATTCATCTGGCTAACTTTCATATGAATTCGTTGTTTATTTTTGAAATTGAAAGGGAATTCGTTGAGTTGGTACTGAAATTTTAATTCTTTTGCCATCATTTTTATGTGAAAATTTGGTTGCTTTCATATGAGATCAAGGTGTTATGCTAGTAGAAACCTCACTAGTGATTAACTAAAAGTTAAGTTTTCACTAAGATAAAGAATGACTTCTGTTTCCATACATTTTATATTTAACTTTTAAGTGGAATTCATGGACCTTGTGATAATATTGTCTTCTTTTCTACCTGTTGTGTGGAAAAATTAAATACTACATAAACAGGAGAACTCTCGAGTAGTGATGAGAAGAAGTATAAAGCTCTAAAGCGAGCAACAGAGAGGGAGATTTCTCAGAGCGCTGATGTTATTTGTTGCACTTGTGTTGGTGCTGGAGATCCTCGTTTGGCAAATTTTAGATTTCGTCAGGTTGAATGAATTTGATTTAATTTTTTATTTATAATGAAATTCTTTAAAAGTCTCTCACACTTTGTGCTGTTTAGGTGCTCATTGATGAGTCTACTCAGGCAACTGAACCTGAGTGTCTTATTCCATTGGTCCTTGGGGCAAAGCAGGTACTTAACATTCCATCTACATTATTTTAGCTTGCTCTAGCTTAATTGTCTTTATATTCTGACAGAAACTTCTTTATTAGGTGGTTCTTGTTGGTGATCATTGCCAGCTTGGTCCGGTGATTATGTGTAAGAAAGCAGCTCGTGCTGGACTGGCCCAGTCCCTCTTTGAACGCCTTGTTCTACTTGGTGTGAAACCAATTAGATTGCAGGTAACTGTCTTATTTGGCATTTCTCTCTGTGGATATGCTCATTTGGTGTCTGCATATATATACATATATTATAAATGATGCACACTAACTCTTCAAGAATTCATAGTTTCAGTAATTGTTCTGATTTCTTCCTTCTAAACACTTGTACATGATTTAGGATTGTTTTTGCATTTAAAAAAATTCAAGAGTTCCTTACATGGAAAGTTAATGTAATAATGGATTAATGGAGGTTTGCTAGTGTTTTTGACATCAGCAAGTGATAGAAGTGAATATCATTTCTTCATTTGAAAGCATTAGCATATGTTTCCATTTTGCTGTAAGCTCTGAAATATCTATCTTATTCATCTAGAGCATTTATTGTGTGGCCCAACACATTGACAGCTACTAGGGACTTTTAAGAAATGGGCCCTGTTCCTGATTGAACAGGTTTTGGTTAACTGGAAAAAAAGTGGAACTTATTTAAAGCTTTACCATCTTTGGAAATTAGTTCTGTAGATCTTGATATGTCAAGACATGCATCTGGAATAATATGACTTGCCCCTCTACTGGCCCACATAGTTGTGAAAGTCGCTATGTTTATCTGTTTGCAATGAAATGTATTGGTAGTTTCTGTATTATGCGCTTGTTTAGGAATGGGTATCTCTAATTTGACTTTTTATGTTGATTCTTTTCATTTTTGCTGAAATTGAGTCCGAAGCAATGCTGTTTGTTAAGTTTGAGCATCTTTATTTTGTTGCTGGAACTCAACTTTGCTTTCAATTATATTCACGTGCTTTCTCAAAAAATGGCTAATTTTAGTGAGCTCCAAACTCTTTAATATTTTTCTTGGAGATATGTGAGGAGTTTACTGTAAGGCTGATTATTTTGCCTTGTTTAATACTTGTGTGGCAACTGGCAAGGATTTGAGGATTTAAGTTTCATGCATCTGTCTCATAAGCAGCCTTAACTAATTTTTCAAGAGTATCTAGGTGCTGATGTAGCCTGTTCTTTCCTGACACATGTAGGTTCAATATCGAATGCATCCAGCTCTTTCAGAATTTCCATCTAACAGCTTTTACGAAGGAACCTTGCAAAATGGTGTGACTGTTAATGAAAGACAGTTATCAGGGATTGATTTTCCTTGGCCTGTGCCTAATCGTCCAATGTTTTTTTATGTTCAGGTATTAAGCATGAAATCATTTACATTTGCCATGATTGTGCATGGTCTTCAATCTGGATAAAATATATAACTGTGCAACTCCTGTTGGTCTTATCATATAATTTTCCTAGGCCAGCTTTTCTAACTACATAGCTTTTCAGATGGGACAAGAGGAGATAAGTGCTAGTGGCACATCGTACTTAAATCGTACTGAGGCTGCAAATGTTGAAAAGATTGTAACTACTTTCTTACGGAGTGGTGTGATCCCTAGTCAGGTCTGTTTCAAGTTATTTTAATGGATCCAGTTTCACATTGTGGCACTGCAAGTTAATCAGAGCCAACTTTTTGTAGATTGGGGTGATAACTCCATATGAGGGTCAGAGGGCTTATATTGTTAATTATATGTCGAGAAATGGTGCTCTGCGGCAGCAGCTTTACAAGGAAATTGAGGTAGTATATGCTCTTTTTTTTTTTTTTTTGGAGATTTACACGCCCATTGATCTTTGGTTCTAATTCCTATATTTTGAATGTGACTGGATGTCATGGTTTTAAGCCATGGAAACAATTATTTCCTAAAGAAATAAGAAGATTATCACAGTTTAATGCCTCATATTGTGGAAACCTAAATCTCCAAGGATAGTTGCTCATATAGTTTGGAGTTTCTTTTAGATCTCTAATTGTAACTGGTATGCTCTTTGTGTTTTTGGCAGGTAGCAAGTGTTGATTCCTTTCAAGGAAGGGAAAAGGATTACATTATTTTGTCTTGTGTTAGGAGTAATGAACATCAGGTTGGTTATTATACTTTCTTGCTAGTCAAATATAGAATAATAGGAAGGAAAAACAAAACTTGCATTATTTGAATTTGATAGAAAAGAATGAAGTTATACTGCAACCTTCCAACATGAAGCCTGATTGTTGTGTCTTGTGTTCCTCTTATATACCAGCTTTGATGGTGATCTTATAAATAGTTCATTTAAGCGGACTTTTCTAGGATTATTTCATTACTGCTTAAGTTTCATGCTTGCTGGTGTTTTGAAAATTTTACCCATAAACATATATGGACTTGGTTTCTGGTTCAGATCTTAAATGAGTTTATGTCGACAGAACACTGTTCACATAGTAAAACAAATATAGTACAGGATTCATTTGATCTGAAAAATATTATAGTAACCCTATCATGAGATGTCAGTTCTGGAGAACAAATTATTAGTGTTTACAAAGGATAACTTTTAGCAAGCCACTGTAATTTTTGTTATAGAATCTGGTAACATACCTCAAAAGATGTTAATTACCCCTAGGCTTTGATGGATGTGTGTGGCTCTGGCGATTGCTTGTTGGATACTTTGTCCAAAGCAGCTATGCAGTGAAACTTATTACCAATGACACTTGGTGGTTATGTGTTTTAGATGTGCATGGTATTATCAATGCTATTTTTCTGTCATGGGAAACATTTCATTTTCTAGCTTTGTATAAATTATTAGATATTAGAGATTTGTTTTTCAAGCTGTCTTTGTGATCTGATTTTGCCTTCAAAGTACGTTCTTTTTAAGTATATGGATAGTCTCATTACTTTATGGCATCAAATTGGCTTCATAAATGCTAAACTCTTAACCAGGGAATTGGATTTCTTAATGATCCTCGAAGGCTTAATGTCGCTCTAACACGTGCTCGATATGGGATTGTCATTCTGGGCAACCCTAAAGTTCTTAGCAGGCAGCCTCTATGGAATAGCTTACTGACACATTACAAGGTACATCTCCATTAGTTTTTCTTTTTTTTTTGGGCTTTATGTACAGCTGTTATTTAACTTGGTTAAATTGTACTAAATTTGGGAACTATGGTCTGTTTTTACATTGCCACTTTCATCTAATGGTTTCTGGTTTTCTTGTTTTTAATAAATGTTTAATCAGGAACATGAATGCTTGGTTGAAGGACCCTTAAATAACTTGAAGCAAAGTATGGTTCAATTTCAAAAGCCTAAAAAGGTACACCAGCCCTTTAAAAGACTTAATTATTTGATATTTATCATTTTTCTCGGAGTCTGTGTCTATCTGTGCTATAATTGCTGTTTTAAATATATACCTTTTGTCCTTATATATTAGTTGGTGGAGATAAATTTGCACTGATTTCGCTTAAACTATCTTCTTTAACAGATCTACAATGATAGAAAGCTTTTCTATGGAGGTGGACATGGAATTGTGTGCATTGACAATTTTGGTTCGGTTTCAACATGTAGTTCAGATGCTGATAGAAGAACCAACCGTTCCAGGGGTATGCCATCATTGGCTTCTGAGCTGAAGTCATAATTTCTATATGTTTACGCTGTGTTTAGTTTCTGAGCTGAAGTCATTATTTCCACATGTTCTGATGATATTCTTTGGTTCAAATTTGCACCTTTTTTGTCTGAAAATTACTATATGCTCTCAATCTAACTTGTACATGAGAATGTTTTGTTCTGTTCTCTGCTTTGCTTCTTTGCTGCTTTGCTGCTTTGCTGCATTCACATTGATGTGTACCTATAAGGGCATGATTTGTGGTGTTCCTGTTAACAGGCTCTTATGTGCCACCGGCCCCACCTAATGGTGCCCACAAGCAGGGTGTGTATCCCTCGGGATTTCCTGTTCCTCGGGTTCCTCTTCCACCATTTCATGGTGGTCCAACTTCTCAGCCTTATACTATTCCAACCCGTGGGGCTGTCCATGGGCCAGTAGGGGCTGTTCCACATGTTCCTCCTGGAAGTCGAGGTTTCGGTGCCGGTTGTGGTAATACTAGTGCTCCTATAGGTAGCCATCTTCCTCACCAACAAGGGTCACAGCAAGCTATTGTAAACATGGCATCTACCTATAATTTTCCTTCCCTGGAGAATCCCTCTAGTCAGCCGTCTATTGGGGGTCCATTATCTCAGCCCAGTTATGTTAATAATGTAATGAGTTCTCATCTTTCGCTCTATAAATGGATTTTTGCTGTCTTTACATTATTTTTAATCTTGGGAATATCTTTGTGGCTAATGTAGATGGCAGTTCAAGGACCAAGTCAAACATTCCGTGATGGATTTTCGATGGGAGGAATGTCTCAGGTATGTCATTTTCTGTTTCGTCTTATCTTTGATGATTGTTTTCTTCATACTTACCTTTCTGATTTTGACTGGTAATGGCCATCAATCAGGATTTCTTAGGTGATGACTTCAAAAGCCAGGGATCACATGTTCCTTACAATGCTGCTGACTTCTCCACTCAGGTAGAATCTACAATTATGGTGTTTATTTTGTGATTATTTGTTATTTATTTGGTTCACATGTTGTAAGTTGGGGGCGCTAATCATATCAAACCTTTGTAAGTTAAATATACTTTATTAACACTGAATTTATCTAGCCATAAAATGCTCCATTTAGAGAAAATATGTTCTAAAAATAAATTTTGCAAATGAATTAAATGTGAGATTTGATCTGTGTGCAACCTCTACAGCTGGAGATCAATGTGTCATTGCATTGTGCATCATTCTGCAACTTTGGAAGAGTTCTGCTGTTTCAAAAATTTATATCTGGTGTTCAATCACTTGAGCTTTCTGATGTTCAGTTGTTTTTCATTTTGTCATTGTTCTAACTTCTTTCAGGCTTCACAAAGCGGATACACAGTTGATTATGTTACACAAGGAGCACAAGGTGGTTTTCAAGCAAACTTTTTAAATCAGAATTCCCAAGCTGGATATTCTCGTTTTGGTTCTGGAAATGATTTCATGTCTCAGGTTTGTTTATGCAAAAAGCATGTCTTTTTGTTTATCTGAACTACATTTCTCTCTTTCTGAGCAACTAGTGTTCTATTGAAGGATTACATGGCTCATGGATCACAAGGACTCTTCACTCAGGTTGGCTTCAATGAACCTTCCCAAGATGATGCGACCAAAAGCCAGTTTGACCTAGCCAATACAAACCCCCTTCAATCCCAGGTTTTCTACTATCAAATACAGTCAAGTGGAGCAATTTAGTTGATGAATGTAGTCATAATTTGGTAGTTTAGAAACTTGTCATCTGTAGGGATATGCACAAATCCAATCACTAAATTGATTGGGTTTTTTTCGTATAGATATTCTCAATTTATTTTGTCATTTTTATACAGGGCTTGATGAACTCTCTCTATTCCCAGCCTTTTACCCATTACAATGCGCAGCCCCTGAACTTGCAGGCTTCTCAACAGCAATCTCAGCAGGGTCAGGGACAGGGACAGGGCTCCCAAAACCAGAAAATCAACTATAATGGTTGAGAGGCCACTGAGGCTTTTGACTGTGATGGGTTATAATATTTGATTCAGCCATTTGGTTTGTGGTGCCGTGTGGTCCCAAGTACACCTTGCATGAGAGCTAAGAAGTTTGCCCACTATGGTGATGTCAATTGACACTTTTACTTGGATGTAGTGAAGACCCTGGATGGCAAGGTAAAATGTAAGCAGAGTTGGCAATAGCTATGCTACAGGCTCTACGAGCAGATGCAAGCTGCACATCCAATAGCTGAGAAAGAAAAAGATAACCCCGATTATATTTTGACGAAGCTAAGATTGTTCCTATGGAAAGCATTACGTGGCGCATGATTTTGTTGAAAGGGTTTGGACATGACAAGGGATGGTATACTACACATTTTGATATACGAGGGAGTTCCCATTATCGGTACAGAAGGTGAAAAAAAAAATTGTACAGCATGACAGGGAATGTCCTTCATCTAACCCTTTTAGTTCTTCCTGATATGTAATTTAATTTTCTCCACTATTTTGTATGTGACCGTGGCGAAATGTTGGTAATAGCTGGTATGTGAGTGGGATCTAATTTTATGTCAAAAGTTGGGTTTGCTTGCAAGAGCTTATGTGGTCTCATTTTTCTGGGACAAGAGAATGAGAAGGATTGTACCATTTAAGAGCAAATTCAGTATATGTACCAGTTGATGGGTGATTGTTTCTGCCTTACACCGTTTTTGTACTTGGGGCTTAACTTTCTCCGATTGATCGTGAATTATATATAGTTTGTTTGGTGTTATTAATACGTTATATGCTTCGACCCAAAAGAGTAACATATTGGGAAATTAGCAGTTTGCCGCCCTAGAATTCAGTGATCCAAGCGGGAAATTCTTCTCGAGTTTTTATTATAAAATCTTCAGAATTGTCATGTAACGTAGTTGTGGAGAATATAATTTCTAACAGGACACGGAAATTTATTTTTCTTGTACTCAAGTAGCCTTGCAAAATATCAGGTGCTAATTGTTTTTAGTGAAAGTTCCAAGGGTCAATACATCTTTTCCCATAATGGAAAAAGTCAAAAAAAGTTCCGGCCCACGGTTTCTCGTAATCCGTTGGTCGCGTTAACGGCAGGAGGGGGCCCATAATCCCTCAAGTCACTGTCTCTTCTACGTGGCAAATCTCGTCGTTAGGTGGAATCAGACTGTAAACGGCGAAATTATCCACTTGACCGCCACAGACCAAAGCATCACATTCCGCATGACTCGGCCATGGCAACTCGACCACCTCAAAGCCCTCACTCACCAACTCTCCCAGACACTCTCCAGTCCAACACCTTAGCTCACAAGCTGCAAAAACCATGGTCTTACCACCACTACACACCCTCTTCAACGTCTTCGCCAATGGCACCATATCCTCTATGTCATAAAAAACGTCGCTCATCAAAACTACATCAAATTTTCCCAAGTCACCGTCCGTCGTTGACCCTTCACTCAAACCCCACACTAACTCTCTCACCTCTACTCTATTCCCCAACCCGTTTGCCTCCACGTTCTGTTTTAGGCCATGAAGCAGCGAGGCAACGTCGGTTAGCACAACCCTGCTAGCTCCAAGCTTAGCCGCCATCAAGCCTGGAAGTCCGGCGCCGGAACCGAGCTCTAGTACGGACTTAGCTTGTAGGTTGACTGAAGAGGTTGCCAGCCACTGGGAGAGGAAAAGGGCCGATTCCCATATCCAGGACCCAGTGCACGTGCGACCAGTTGCAGCGTCATAGACGTCGTCAAGTTCATATATGGTGAGGCTTTGGCCACCTATTTCGAGCTCTCGTATGCCCATGTTGATTAGATAGTATGATGAATGGCCTGTTACTGAAGGAGGGCATTCTGTTTCGTAAGCGGCACTCCTATTTATACTGCTTCCACACCGGTAGCTCATGCCGCGTACATACCTTACTCTTTAAGAAAAAATTATGGCCTGTGTGGGCAAGTCTTCCTTATTTAGGAAGAACAAATTAGTATTTATACAAAATATTAATGATTGTGTATTTTGTTTCAACAGAAAAAAAGCAAAACATGTATACAATATGAAAAGAAATTGATTAATGTCAGTGATATTAACACTTCATTTAACATATATATGCTTACTAATTAATCTAATGAGAAATGTTTGGTCTACTCGTGGGTAATTTACACATAAACCCGTGTGCTATTTCATTATTTCTCAACCAAAAAAAAAAAGATCAATGTCGAATTATTATTTTAGACCCGCAAGTGGACATTCATATGGTAAGAATTCCTTCATTCTAGGAGTGAAGGTTTGAGTAACCGTAAAATAAATTTGACCTTTATTAATATCACTTTTATTTTAATTTTTAATTTTTAAAAAATAAAATTGAATGATAAAATTTTAATTATTTTACTTTTATTTATAAATATAATTTATAAATTTATAAAAATAAAAACTACATTTTTAAATAAGAAAATTTAAAATCTTTCTGTTTAATAAACAGATTTTATAAATAT
>JAOXYD010000005.1:9435581-9447458 GCA_028565735.1 Pinacopodium congolense | reverse complement strand
AGTAGATATAAAAATAAAAAATAAAAACTATAAAAAAAATAGAAGTAGTACGAAATGGCCTCTTATTTAAAGACCACTTGATATTGTTTGACAATTCTGTCCTTGTTTTCTGGGGTATCAAATGGACCGAGAAACATAATGCAACTCCTGTTAGAGCCTTCCTCGGTAGGTGTTTTAGACATATATTAATTCCTGCTTCCTTTTCTCGAAGATCAGAGCAAAACTCCAAATAATGCAATTAATAGCATCTCCAAGATCTAGAATAATTAAAAGGATTGAAGATATATAAATAAAAGGAAACAGAATAATGAAAAAGGTAAAGAAAGAATGGTACATGTTCTTATGTCCTACAGGATGCCTAATGTTCAATTTCTATTTACCCAATTGAATGACCATCTGGATACTCCCATATTTCTTTTCAGGGATGAGATCTTCAGGTCACTCATACAATTTGGCATCACGATTTCTAGTTCAGGTAATACTCTAATAATAAAAGAAGAGCATATGTTCTCTTCAAATTAACAAGTGTTGGAAGTACAAAGCGGGTTGAATTGAAAGGTCAGTAGTAGGGGCTTGTTAAAGTAGGAAGATGTTTGATTCTAACTTTTTGTTTTTGTTTTTATTTTTATTTCTGTATTTTATTAATATAATTTTTTTTCAATTTCTGTATTTAAAAAAATTAAAAAAAAATTATAACAAACATCCTCAAGCAATTAGAAACTTCATGAACAGACAGCTTTTGGCAATAGTTTAGTTAGCTGAGGCTCAATCCAATGACTGGACATCGAGTGTTCAAACCTTAACTATGTCAGTTGAGTTACATTTTATTCCTATAAAAATCACACATAACATAATTACATTTTATTTATCTAATAAAATTATATTTAAATGTTATGACGCGTAACAGAATGTGACATTGTCACATTTCATTTAGATAGAGAGACTTAATAGAAATTAAAATTAGATTTTTTTAAGTTTTTAAAACGTTAAAACTTTTTAAAACACTTTAAAACGTTAAATTAAATTATAAATAAAATCGTTATGATTCAAAAGGAACTTTTTATCTTCAACCAAAACTTCTTAACGACTTATTCGTACACTTGTTTCCCGCTGATACAGACTTATCAATCACAGGAAAACTAAAAATAAAATAGAAGCTAAGCTGCCTGAAATGCATTTCTTCTTTGAACTATAGAAGCAATGACAATGACAATAAAAAAGACGTAAGCAGAGCTATACTTTCTTAATTTCCATAACATTCAATCTTCACACAATTATGGAGACTCTTCTTAATGTTATCTAAACCCTACTAAAACGTGCTTATCCAAATCCAGATTAGCCCACCCTTTTCACGAATGAAGGGACGTTCCACCAACATAGGTAATTAAGATTTACCAGAATATCATAATTGCACTACTCACTAATATAATTAATAAAAAAGTTGGTAACCTAAAAGTAAAACTCACGTAGAATCCACCTTCCAGTCGATACTTGTACTCCCAACAGCTCAGTTGGCATTCAACACTTGTAATCAAGTCTTTTAGTTTATTCTGTATGACATTTATGTTGTGCAAGACTCCTAAGTACCAGAAACGACCTCTGCCTAAAATACTCCATACCCCCGTCCGTGACTTTAATTCGGCTTTTGCCCTTGTCTTCTTGAAAAAATATTCATTTATAGTGGTAGTAGATTCTCCAAAATACCGCTAGTCAATTTTTAAAGAGTATACGACAAAATATTGTCTGTCAGTTTGCCTTTTTAACTCTACCAACCATCTTCTTTAACTTTTCAGGCAAATACAAACACCAAAAATTATTAGAATCTTCCCAGGAGAAACAAGTAAAGACTGTTTCAACTTTCAACTTGAACAAAATTATTCCAAGGATAAAGACAAATATTTAATTGAATTGTTAGCTTATTTATATGAATTATATGATTACAAAATTATTATATGTTTTTAAAATTTTATTTCATATAAAAATAAATTAGTGAAATTTTATATTAGAAACCAAATATCTTAAAATAAAGAAAATAATATATTACAATTAATATTCTACTCGGTCAAAAGTATCAAAACCATTTATACTGGGTCAAGCCTTTTTAACCGTAAAAGGCAGTTACCATCTCAATATTCTTCACGCTCATTCAGCAATTTGATCCCTTTTCCATGTGAAGCCGACAAATTGCAAAAACTAAAGCTAAGGTTAGGGGTAAGTTATGTAATTACGTGGTAAGCGAGAGGCAATTCCCGAATGAAATATTGATTTCCTAAAAGCAAATCAAACCTGTAAAGATCACCGTCAAGGTCCAGCTGTGCAGCTCAAAACGTAGCTTGGACTCGTAGAGGACCCTCCCCTCTACTCTCTGTGCTTGGCTTCATCACACAGGGAAAAGCATTTTTAAAACTATACGTTGAAAAGCATAGGAAAAGCAAAACGTTTCTCTTTATCTCTTTCTCTCTCTCTCTGCTCCTGTTTTCCTGCATTTTCTTTCTTCCCAAACACTACGCTCCTTCGGTGACACTGAGTTTCGAGTTTCGCTTGTTAGGATCGGGTGAGAATTCAGTTTGTTTGTTGTTTTCTTTGCTCTTTTCAGTTACTGAAGTGAGAATTTGGATACTAAAAGCGATGGATCGCCAGTGAAAGCATTGACTTGTTTTGAGCTTAGTGTGAATATACGTCTGTTTACACCTTACGTATACATGCCAGTGAGACTATAAACACATAGTTTGTATTGAAGTTGATTTTCCTTTCTTGTCCTAGATTTTGATTCTTAATTTTTTTCCGTTACTATCGAATTTTATCAATGTCGTGAAGGATTTATAAGTGATGAACGTGAGATCGAAATGTGACACGTATGATGCGCTTTTTTAATTAATTTCTGTAGTTTGGATGATCGACCGTCACATAAATTTGACGGGAAATTTTTATCCCAGAAAAGAAAACTGAGAATGGAAAGCATCTGAAGCGGATGAATTCAGTTTCTAATTCGAAAACATACTTTTTTGTGGAACTGAAATATGTGGATTATGGCAAAGTTTAATCACGAGTCGATGAATATACCTTTATTAAATCATTCTGTTTGAGTTTCCACTTATTCTTTGATACACTCAATTAAGAAATGCATATTACTAAACTCATCCTAATTAAGGATGTATGTAAACGTAGCTTGGTTATATCATCTGTGCGGAGTGTTTGCTTTTAGCTGTAGTTTTAGTTTCAAGTAATAATCATGTGACAACGCCACGGTTAACAACTGCGCAGTCTACTTATATCACACTTAAGTTTTGCATATTGAGTTGTATTCTCTTAATAATGTGGTCTGATCATTGTTTTGTAACTTGGTCTTTCAATCTATCGTGCGTAAAGTAACCAAAAGTTGGTGGTGTTATTGACAGGCTAAGGTCCAGTTGGAGTAGGAGGTTGGAGGAGCCCTGATATGATAGTTATATCTCTGAATTACCGTGGTAAAACATTAATGGAATAGAAACGTGCATGGCTGTGCTGAACTGGATGAGACTGTGGAACCTAAAACCAATAAGCATGCCACTAAAGTTATGGTAGATGTGTTATTTTGTGTGCAATGTTTCCTTTGCTAATGCAAGGGTATCTTTGCTGGTGCTTTGTTTTTGGCCATCTGTTCATATCCACCATTGCTCTTCCTTCAGAGCAGCATAAAGGTCCGAGGATTCAGTTGGAAAATTGGCAGCTTGGACATGGATCAGTATTAAGACATGGTTCAAGAACTGGAATCCCTGCTTACCCTGACTCATCAGAAATTATCTACCTAAACAATGATCCTGTATCTTGTGAGGACCTAGAAGGGGTAGGATCGTTTGACACAACCTGCTATTTAAAGTCAAACTTGTACCTGAACTCTGACATTAACATATATGGCACAGGAAACCTTGATATATTACCCCGTACTTCAATTGTTTGTCACATTGAAGGCTGTTCGATTACTTTCAATGTGACTGGCAATGTGAACATTGGTCCATATGCAGCTGTTATTGCTGGTTCAGTTGTTTTTGCTGCTTCCAACTTGACCATGGAGCATGACTCATCAATAAATACAACAGCTTTGGCTGGAGAACCACCTCCTCAGACTAGTGGTACACCATCCAACTATGATGGAGCTGGTGGAGGTCATGGAGGCCGAGGCGCATTCTGTCAGAAAAAGAATAAGACAGAAAATTGGGGTGGTGACGTTTATTCTTGGTCAAGTCTGGCTGAGCCGTGGAGTTATGGTAGTAAGGGTGGTGGTACATCTTCTGAGCATAAATCTGGAGGCAATGGTGGTGGACGTGTCAAGCTTCTTGTAACAAACATACTATATGTGAATGGATCTGTCACTGCTGAAGGTGGAGATGGAGGACTAAGTGGGGGAGGTGGCTCTGGTGGGAGTATCTTTGTGCATTCTTTAAAGCTGTGAGTACATCTCTCCTTATAGTCTAATTCGATGTTGATAAGTTAGCATTGTCCACATAAAGCTTTTGAAGATTTTGAACTGATTGAACCAATAAGTTAGCATGATTAGTGTTGTATGAAGTGCAATGGTATATTCATTATAAGTTCATGCATTAAAAATTTCTCCTTGGAAGATACAAAACTCATAGCTGTTTCATTAAGCAGAAAGCTCCAAGGCACTTGCATTATGTTGTTCTTGATGTTAACATTGTTGCAGTTAAGCTGAAGGTGACACATATACTAATTTGATGCTTATGTCATGTAATGTAATGTAATGCAATATAGTTTCCTAGTGCATAACTCTAAAGGAAGATGCTCACTTCGTAGCATCCTTTACGAATTACATGATCATTGAGTGTTTCCTTGTTCCTCCTTGTTTTTTCATAGGTTTAACTAATCCCAGCAATTTAGAGGAATCAGAAGTAGGTCAATGTCTGTTTACTATTAAGTGCTTGAGTGGGAAAGACTTTATGCTATTCTGGTTTGTTAGGTTGCTTTAACGCATGATTGCCTCCTGTTTTTCTTTCCCTTCATATTTGTTCATCCCAAAAAGTCGCATACAGCTTGAAAAATCTCCATATATTGGTTGAAGATAATACAAGCCCTTGGGTATAAGCTTAAAAGATGGATCATTAGGTTAGGTTGAGTAGATGCTGGACTTGGAACTGACATACAACACAGGAGAGATATAACGGTATAGGGTGAAAAGGTTCTTCCTCCAGTTATTGATCACTTTAATCTATTGAGAACATTCTAACTCTTGTTTTCAGTTTAAAATTAAAAGAGTACAAATTGGATGTGCTGAGCGTCTGTCTTCTTCATCAAAATATCCTGGATGGTGGCATCTTTATCAGAGTGCATATTCCATCAACTCTTGTATGATCCTTCTTGGATCAGCTTCATTCTCAAATCAATAATACTTAATTCCATCTTGGACCCTTCTAGTTGATAAATTCAATGAAAGAATAAATTAGTGCTAATAGAGCTTTTAATGACTGTTTGGTTGCTTGATTTATACCTACTTTTTTGCAACCAAATCCTGTCAAACCTTACAGCCACTCATTATATTCCAGATGTATTTTCTTTGTTTTGCTATCATTCATTACTGGCATCTATTTCCTTGTCTATAAACAGAATATGGCTTGGTTTCCTTAAAACTTATTGTGGACTCGCAATACTCAGATTGTTTCATTGTAAATTGTAGAAGTTGAACTGTGTATAGTATTGTTTATGATGTATGTAAATGACATATCATAATTGTTGTATTGTGTGCAAGCTGTATTTGTCCTGATCTGTTTTGTATCATGCTTCAAATTTCATAGGAAGGGGTATGGCATCATAAGTGCAGCAGGTGGAAGAGGATTCGGTGGTGGTGGTGGTGGAAGAATTTCTTTGGATTGTTACAGCATCCAGGAAGATGTAAAAGTTACTGTGCATGGTTTGTACCGATTAAATATCCATTTTGTTGGTTTATACTTGGAGCAATATCTTTTTTAACTGCTAATAATTTAATTCTTCATATGCTTCCTCAATCTGAATGCATATTAAAATCCTTTTGTAACTATGTTATGCATATTTTTGTAATGGTGTGTTAAAGATTCTCCAAATCTCCACTTTCATTTGATATAGTATGTATCCTACATCTTGATCAGTTTCAAAATTTGACTCTACACTCTTGGAATTGATTTTAACTACTGCACCCATCTGTAAGTTTAGTTGTTTGCATAATTACAAATCCGTGTAGGAGATAATAGTAAAGTTTGTATATCGTGAGTTGGATATGAATATGGAACTTCTCCCCATTGAATTTCAGATCACAATGCAGTCCTTGTTCATTTTTATGTGTATCTTCTTTCATTTTGGGATTATAACATGTATAAGCTGCGGGCATATGTTTGTCTTCTTTTCTACAACTCTTAATCTGTTTATTTTTTCTGCTGTTCATCAATAGGTATATGTTTGTCTTCGTTCTTACAACTTTGAATCTGTTTATTTTTTCTGCTTTTCATCAATCACCCTGTCTTGATTTCTTGGAGAGAGAATGTAACCTTTAAATATGTCGTGTTGAGCTATATACCCTCTTGTTGTTGCAGGGGGTTTGAGCATTGGTTGCCTTGGTAATTCTGGAGCTGCTGGTACATTGTTTAACGCAGATCTTTTGAGTTTAAAAGTGAGCAATGATAACGTTACAACAGAAACAGAAACCCCTTTGCTTGATTTTCCTACATCCCCTCTATGGTCAAATGTCATTGTTGAGAATAATGCAAAAGCTTTGGTGCCGCTGCTTTGGTCCAGAGTTCAGGTGTCCTAGACATTACTCTAATTTGTTTATGATTTTGATAACTGTCATATTTTACCGTTATTGCTTCTGTTGCTTAGGTTAAGAAATAAGTGATACACCATATCAAATTTCCTCTAAAGGTCTGTTGTGATTTGGTAATTGAAACATGCATGAAAGCTAAATCTGAAACATGCTAGAGCTTTGTGTAGTTAATTTACCTTCTGTGTATCAATTATAACAGATCCTCTTGAACTGATAGTTGTTGAAACCATACTTGTTGTTAATGGTGTCAAGAAACTACAAAGAATCTTTGGTAGAGAGACTGCCTTACATTCACACACTACAACAAGGGTTATTCCCCCCTTTTTAATATGCAGTTCACCAAAGCAACAATAACTGCTTTGGTAACTGCTTGCCTCTAATAAAAGCATAAATAACTGCTTTGGTAATTTACTTCTAATAACTACCCCCTATTTACAGTTATTGTAATAATAACTACCTTTAATAACTGTGTATTGCCCTATCAATTAAGGAAGAATATTCTGAATAAATGTATATTTATTTTAACTTATTTTAACATCTGCTTCCTGTTGTTGCCTTTTGGTGATGTGGTCTTATAATTTTATTTTGTTTTCATGCAATTACTTTAAAGTATCATTTTCTTTTTCAGTTTATCACAGATGTGACAAAGTTTGTCAGTGGTTGTATGGCATCCCTTTCAACAATGGTGCAACTTGAATTGCCTAAAGAATTAATATTTCTTTTAGTTTTAGTTGTTGAATCTCTCTTTGATTGAAAATTGTGTGATATTCTGAATCCTCATTACTAATGGAATTGCTTTGTTGCAGCTCCTCTTCCAGCTATGAGAATACTAAACGCAAATACTAATCCTTAACTTTTGAAAAGGGAAATGAATTCAAATTAGACTTTTTTTTTTGGAACTAAGAACCAACGAGCATTTTTTTATGGATAAAATATTAATCAATACCTTTTCATACCTAAACCGAGTGCAGGGAGGAAACATCTTTCTCTTTGAATGAGATCTCAATTCTAGTGACAGTTTCATTAGATATCTTACAACTAGAATCTCTATCTTTTTTACGATCTAGTTCCTCTACCGCCACGAACCCTAGTTAGATTCAGACATGATACAGTTTTTAGTTATTGGGAGAACTCAGGTACTCTCTTTCAGATCCGGGAAATAGCTCTTAGAGATCTTTTTCCCTTTTAGAAGATACAGGAGCAAAACGGTGATCTCTGGGTTGATACTCATCCTATCAAGATAACATATTTGTCCTGCTTAAATAATATTGGGAAACAAATCATCAAATCACGAAGGAATGAACTCGCAAATCTATAAATAGAAAATCAAAGTCTCAAAAAGAAATTAGATAACTTATATAAAACTAACAAAGAGGGAGAAGCTAACCCCGACATGTAAATATCTGACCAACACAAGTGGTTTTAGAATCAACATTTTTTTAAAGTTCTGTTACTGTACCAATCATTATATTCAAACTCCCTCTCGAAAACCATTTGTAAATCTTCTATAATTCTCAAGAAATCGATCCAAGAAGGTCTTTGAGCAACTTGCCAAGAGACATATAACAGTAGAATAATATTTATTTAGGATTTTCCTGTTCTATTTTAAGCAGGTGCCTATATCCTTACCCACTATAGCATATTAACTAGAGAACGACAATTGTTTTTACTCTAAAGGATGACATGTGTTAGCAATCCAATAGCAACCTTTATCAGAAATTCAATAGCCGCCTTTGTTGGTAATTCGATAGCTGACCATACCTGAACTTCAATAATTGCCCATATCAGTTTTCCGATACCTCCAATATCAGTCCATACCTTCTAGTCAATACATTTCTTATTAAATAAATCGTCTCAATTGTCGCTACCCTAAGCACTACTATGAGAATTCCCTTTTTCGGATTAGGTATGGCAAGGAAGGTCTCCATCAGAGATAGATTCGATTTTGTTTTCCTTGTTGTATGTGTGGTTACGAATAAAATTCCATTTGATTGACCAAACTTGAAAATTGGAGTCGACAAGCAAGAGCTTGCCTTATCAAATTCTTATGAAAAAGAGAAAGAACCTACACAGCATTAGTATATTGAATAAAAAGGGAAATATTCATTCTGTGCCCTTTTAAAGGCTACAGGCGTAACCTTTGTTCGTTAAAGGAGTCAAAAGGAAGGCCATAAGCATGGCCTTTATTCAATATATATTAATTTTGTTATGGTTTTGATTATTAGGCAATAAGAGGTCCATAAAGGAAAAAAAATTTGGATTAGGTATAAATTAGCATTTAAATATAATAATAAAGATATTATATTTCAATTTAAAATTTTAAAATAATAAGTTATAGGTCTTTTATGTATATAACTTGTTCAAATTTTATTTTTTTTTTGACATGAGACAATTAAATTCCAACTTCACGACATTGACTACAAGTTATCTTATATTAAACTCAAGAAATAAATATAGGGGTCGTTTGGTATTGCTATGGGTTGTAATTTTGATATATTTATATTGATTTTTGCGTTTTATCCTCGATTTTTGTAATGTATTAGTGTGTTATCTTTTTCGATTTCTGTAATAAAAACCAAAACTTAAAACTACAACTATACCAAACAAGCCTATAGATCACTTCTTCTTCTTACCCCTTTCTAAGGTAGTTGCCTATGCCCTTTCATCTCTACACAAGATGCTAATAGTTCTAAGATGTAGCCCAATAAGAACTAGTTATGATTGAAAAGGTTTTCATGAAGTGGAAGAAACCTAGGGAGGACACAGAGTTGTTATCAAGAAAAGTGGTGGAGAGCACTTAAAACCTACGAGCAAGAAGATAAAGGCAACGATCACCAATTACCAGGGCAAAGGTTTAGGTAGGAAGCAGAAGTGATAACATGTAAGGAAGAATATTGCTGTTATC
Organism: Pinacopodium congolense; assembly: GCA_028565735.1. Classification (NCBI taxonomy): domain Eukaryota; kingdom Viridiplantae; phylum Streptophyta; class Magnoliopsida; order Malpighiales; family Erythroxylaceae; genus Pinacopodium; species Pinacopodium congolense. The sequence continues at coordinate 9,437,763 of JAOXYD010000005.1, read as the reverse complement.
CTATCAACATCCATCATTCAATCACTCTCGTCACGTAAATAAATATTTGTATATATTACTTGACGAGTATATTTATATGAAATATATATTTATAGTACATAAAATATTTATTTTTTATAAAGTGATAATTATAGATATTTATTATTTATAAATTATAAATATTTTCTCTTTTATCAAATATATTAAATAAAATGATAGAATTTTTTGTTTATTTTAACTTTTCTTTGTTGTAGCTAAGACAATAGAAGGTTTACTATTCTGGCAGATTCTAGGCTTACATTGTTGTTGACTCACTTATTTTCTTACCTTATCACATGCTATGCATATGTTTCCTTTTCAGGACAAGTTATTCAAATCCTATAAACTCTCAATAATTCGTAAATTATGTATTTTTATAAATTAATATTCAAATATTAATTTATAAAAGTACAACTTGGCTGATTCATTCATCGAAGGAGTTGTGAGTTGCTAACTTTTATTCTCTTGCAGATTAGGCAGGGTGTGGATGCGGACATCTTTCTCTTACGACAATTAACATATAATGAAGAACTTATACTTATTTTTAATGTATAATAAATAAAATTTTAAATATAAAATTTTATTTATTTTCAAATTAAGTGATTAAATTAAGATTCAACTACTAAAATGAGCAAAAGTGGCTATTATAACTAAAAAAATGTATAAATCTTCTTTTATATATTAAGATATAATTTAAGGAATATAAAACAATTTAGGAGTAAACATCTATAACTATTATTTCATAAAAAATTCAAATATATTGAATATAACATGACATATTTAAACTATATAAATACATTTTGAATCCTTTTTTAAAGTGATGATTATGAACATTCTCATCAGTTCATTATAAATATTTTTTAATAATTTCATTTATGATAGTTCATTTATGATAATTATTATGATAATGGATGACTATATTTTCAATCTTATGTTTTTCAAAAGTGGTTATTATAACTAAAAATGTTTAAATATTCTTTTACATATATAATTTGAGGTATATAAAAACACATCCAAAACTATTAATTCATAAAAGAATTTAATTATCTTTAGTATAATATATAACATATTTAAGCTGTAAAAATGCATTTGAATCCCTTCATAAAGTGATGGCTATGAATATTATCATCTGTTAATTATAAATATTTTTCTTTTAATAATTTAATTTGTGATAATTCATTGATGATAGTTACTATGGCAATGGATGACTATATTTTCAATCTCATGTCTTTAAATACTTCCTCAATTAAGTCTTACAACTTTTAAATTTCTTATTTCAATTTTAAGCCTTTATATTCCAAACCTTTTCAGTCTTTTTTCATCGGATTTCATTAACGAAAATCAAGTATAAAAAAAGACATGTAAGCAACTATTAAAACTAGGTTGGTTTAAATCTGTTCTTGAATATCATAAAACTACATCATTTTAAATATAACAACTTTCGAAATTCCATTTCAATTTACAAACTCTAATATTTCTATAGTAAAAATAGAATATTTTAAAATCTTATCTATTAGAAAGAACTGGAGGCACTAGATAGCAGAATAAAGATCACAAAGTCATACCCTTTCAGGAGTTTTTTATTACAGAAAATTTCAAATAGATTTTTATTAAGATATGACTCCTTTCATGAATTAATTCCATATAAAAGAAGTGTGGCAATCACCATTCTTCCTTCTTCATTCAGTGCAGTATTCCTCTACAACAACACTCAACAACACAAACAATACAGAAGATTGAAAGATAAATAAGTAAAATTTGATATATAAATTGGTAAATAATGCAATTATTATTTTTATTAAATTTTATTTATTTTTGCAAGAGATTAAGATGGGTTGAGTCATTACTAGTAGAACAAATTTTGTCTACAAAATTTTATTTTTATGATAAAAATTTTAGAGTTTGTAAATTGGAAAGAGAATTTTTAATGTATGTACGTTTAAATTGACATAATTTTATAAGTTTAAAATATTATAATTTATATTTTTTATATAATATTTTTATTTAAAAAATTGACATAGAGATTGAATTGATCTCAAATGTAAAAGTTTAGGATTAAAATAAGAAAATTTAAATATATAGGATTTAGTTTAAAAAATTAAAAATAAATGATTGAAAGTATAATGGTGAGGACTATCACAAAGCGCCGACAAACATTGTTCCG
>JAOXYD010000005.1:9413928-9435481 GCA_028565735.1 Pinacopodium congolense | reverse complement strand
TGATGAATGAATTACAACTGACGAATGAAGGAAGTTCATCTCTCTACTGTGATAACAAAGCTGCCATTAGTATAGCTTACAATCCTGTTCAGCATGATCGGACAAAACACATAGAAATTGACCGACACTTTGTGAAGAAAAAACTTGTGAATGGCTCTCTACAATTATTCCATGTGGGGTCGAATGAACAACTGGTAGATGTCTTCACCAAAGGACTCTACAACAAACAGTTTCATAATCTCGTTTGCAAGTTGGGCATGTGTGATATCTATACACCAACTTAAGGGAGAGTGTTGTTGACCAGAGATTATTAGATTGATATTGTTATAATTGAGAGATTGTATAGAGTTAAGAGTTAGATTACTTCCTAAATAGTAGTTAACAATTTTGTATATAAACCCTAGTTCCTATATACACAAAAAGTAGAAATAAAACTATATTTTCTCTCCATTCGACAGGAACAACTGGTAGATGTCTTCACCAAAGGACTCTACAACAAGCAGTTTCATAATCTCATTTGCAAGTTGGGCATGTGCGATATATATGTACCAATTTGAGGAAGAGTGTTGACCAGAAATTATTAGCATTAATATTGTTATCATTACACCTATAATCTCTCCTATAATTGAGAGATTTCATAGAGTTAATGGTTAGATTACTTCTTAAATAGTCCTAAGAATTTTGTATATAACTTGTTCCTATGTACACAAATTATTATGAAATACAAATTATCTTCAACTTTCAACTTGTAGACATATTCTAAAGTCCATGATACTACTCAAATCTATATGATTAAAACAAAAATTTTAGCAACCAAAAAAGGGAATTGATTATTACAAGATACTGGAATCTCTTGCAATGTTTATGGTAGGAAAGGGACCACTACCAATATATTTAAATGCGTTGTACTTAGGACGTTGCAATTTTGAAACAATTTATAGAAAATGATGGTACTTATGATTTCTTTTAGTTGGTTTCAATGTTGGGTTCGATGTTGTGAGGGTGTAGATATTGGGAAAAGAAGAAGTGTCACGTTTGAAAATCAAATGGCAGTTGGTTTTGCTCTTGTGACAAGAACAGCTGGAGTGAAAGGTTATGATATTTGCAATCTTAAAGGTGCTAGTACATGAAAAAATTCATCCAAATCCTTTAATAAAGACCCCTCTTTTGCTTGTGTTGCAAGAAGCATCGACATAGAAAAAAGTGGTATTGGAAACTCAATGGCAGTCCCTCAGCAATTAAAAAACGTGAGAATGATATAGGACAATCACATATAGCTAGCACTCAACTTAGCAATGAAGGAGATCTGCAAAGCTCAGTCATTGAATTAACGAAGGAAAGAGAAATTGAAGAATATATTGGGATCTCTTTAGACACCATCCTTGGTAGGTAAATGCTCACTGGCATTTTTAGGCATCTCTTCTTCCTCTTGTGTTGCTAATGTTTAGGAAAAAAGTTTCAGAAAAAATTTCCTCAACAATGTGGGTAATTGATTTTGGAGCCCTGGACCATATCACATGTTCTTCCTAACATTTCACATCATATACTCCTTGCTTTAGCCCCAAGAAGATAATTGTAGCTGATGAGTCCATAATCACAGTTGCAGGTTGATAGATTACTAAAGACATATTTTTGCAAGAAGATTAAGTCAAAGGTAGCTAAAGGCCATTAGTTGGCAGATATTAGAGGGAAAATAGAAAAAGTTAGATAGTTCCAAATTTTTAGGAGTAGTAAATTATGGATTGTTATTATCGTATTGTTATTTGTTATTATCTTCTAGATTTTTAGTAGTAGTAGATTATGGATTGTTATTTATTATTATCTACAAATGAGTCTTGAGAAGTCAGTTTATAAATAGGCCTTTGGAAATTGTCATTAGGGGTGCATCTTTCTATTTTCAGTGTATTCTTGGAGTTTACGCATTTTGAATTGTCTTTCCTGCTGGTGCGGTAGTCTGTGAGATTCTCCAGCACTTCTTGTATCAGTTTATTTGCATTCAATAAAATTTCGTATTCCTTACTTCCTCCTAGTTCTACCATTTTTGGCATCAGAGCCCTATGATTCTACGATGGCTGTCGGTAACCGCAGTTCCTCTTTTGTGCCACCACTGCTGACAAATCCAAACACATCTCCATCCGATACTAATTAGTCTCCAGAAGTAGTACTCCAACAACTCGGCACCCTTTCGCAACAATTGGCATCGTCGACAACACAATTGCAGAAATCAAAGAGGTAGCACAACAAAGGTTTCAAAATAGTCGACAGACCTTTAGTGGGGAATCCAATTGACTTGCGAAGAAAAAGAATGTTATTATTGAAGAGGAGGAAGTATACGCTAAATGAGAAAATCATCACTCCCGGAGAATTCTTATAAAGGGATTTTCCTAAATTTGAGAATGGAGATCCGCAAGGATGAATTTTGAAAGCAAAAAATTTTTTTCAACGTTACCAAACTCTGGAAGATCAGAAAGTTAATGTCGCATCCATGTATTTGGAAGGGGAAGCCTTGGATTTTTTTTCGTGGATCAACTGTGAACGGATCATATGCGACTGGGATGAGTTGGTTAGAATACTACATGAGCTTTTTGGTCGAACTGAGTTTGCCAATCCCAGCAAGCACCTTTGTGCAATTCAACAAACTGGTATTGTTCTGATAAACCTTTTTTATTCAACTGATAAACCGAACCAATCAAATGATATTAACCTACTAATTGCCCTTAGAAAAGGAATCAAAACCTATACAAAACGTTTACTACACCTATCCATGACCAGTCAAAACCTATCCCAAAGACATAAAATCTTCCTTAGCAACCTTCATATAATTCCTATTCCCAGAAATCTATCATAGGCATTGGGAAACAAGAAGTGAGAGGTTTTCATGAAAGTGATGGAAACACTAAAAAAATGCAAAACATGGGAGTTGGTTGAATTGCCGAAAATGAAGAAGCTAGTTAGATGTAGATGCGTTCTCACTTGAAGTACAAGTACAACGATTCTATAAAAAGATACAAGGAGAGGCTGGTTGCCAAAGGATATACTCAAACTCATGGTATTAATTATCTTGAGACGTTTGCTCTGGTTCCTAAGATGAATACAATATGGGTGCTATTATCATAGGCTACTAATTTTGGGCAGTACTTTCAGCAATTTGATATAAAAAAGACCTTTTTTGCATAGGGACTTAGAAAAGGAAATTTACATGGAGGTTCCTCCTAGTTTTGAATCTAAAGAAGAAAGCCTTCTATGGAGTTAAGCAATCACTGAAAAAACTTGGTTTGAAAGATTATCTGAGGTAATGACTACCTTAGGGTATAAGCAGAGTCAAGGAGACCATACCTTGTTTGTGAGACACTAAAAGTTAGAGAGCATGATGGCATCATTGGTGTATGCGGATGATATCAGAGTAACAGGTAACAATACAGACAAGATGCACAATTTAAAAGGGTATCCACTAAGAGAATTTGACATCAAGAAACTTAGGAAGTTAAAATATTTTTTAAGCATTGAAGTAGTACATACCAAATAAGAAATCTTTATTTCACAACAAAAGTATGTGCTTGACTTATTAAAGGAAATAGGAAAGTTAGGATGTAAGGCATTTGATACAGCCATTGATTGCAACCATAGACTATGGGATGCGTCAAATGATTACATGTAGATAGAAGTTCTTATCAAAGACTTGTTAGGAAATTAATTTATTTGGTACATACAAGACCAAGCATTGCATTTGAAATACATCTCAAAGCAGTACATCGAATTTTACAATACTTTAAAGATACCTCTGGGAGAGGAATCTTATTTAGGAAAGGAAAAAGTATTTAGAGGCCTAAATTGACATTGACAGAGGTCAACTTCTGGGTACTATAACATCTTAGGTTGGAACCTTATAACATGGAGGAGTGAAAAAACAAAACCTAGGAGCTAGGTCAAGTGCAAAATATGAGTTCATTTGGATGGAATTGGGAATCTACAAGTCACTATGGTTACAAATAATTCTTGATCATATGGAGATAAATGTGAAGGCTCAATGAGATTATTCTGTAGTAACAAATTAGCAATCAATATTGTACATAACCCTTTACAATATGATTGCACAAAACATATTAAGGTTGACATATTTCACTAAAGAGAAACTAAACAATGGCTTAATTTGCATTCCATTTGTTTTAATAAAAGATCAACTAGCAGACATTCACAAAGGGTCTACCGAGTACTATGATTTAAGACACTATTGACAAGTTTAGAATAGAAGACATCTATTCACTAGCTTGAGGGAGAGTGTCAAATTTTTTTTTATTAGAATAATCTTATGATTCCCTAGGATTTGATGTAATCTCTAGGATCTAATGCAATCCCTAATTTTTAGGAATTAATCCAAATCTTTATGGATTTGATATATGATAGAGATTAGTTTTTCAATTGAGCTGTTCAATTAGTGTAAATACACTCATGTATATAGACCATTTGGATCAATAAGAATTATTTTTAAAGAGTTCACATATTGTGACCGTTAGTAGCTTGGAGTGGAGGATATCGATTCACCAACTTGAGGGGAAGTGTCAAATAACGTGTTTCTATTAATCTTGAGATTCTAAAGAATTTAATATAATTCCTCATCTTTAGTAAGTAATCCCTAATCTTTAGGGATCTAAAGGATTTATGTATTCGCTAATCTCTGGGTAGTAATTTTTTATATTTATGGATTTTGATAAAAATTAACTTTATGTTGTTGGGTTAGTACATATGTCCCCATCCATCATCCGAATGGATAAAAATTATGCCCAAGAGGGTTTACAAATTGAGACAATTTAATTATTAAAAAAACTTATTGTTGTACTTATCTATTTATTATACTATATATACCATATTAATGATAGAACTGCCTTTTCAGGTTGCAGTGAAGGTCTTGGAAAAGGAATCTATTCGAATGGAGCAAGTAGTGGTGCTGGCCATGGTGGACGTGGAGGCTCTGGTTATTTCAATGGAATTGTGAGTGATGGTGGTAACAAATATGGAAGCGCTGATCTCCCCTGTGAATTGGGAAGTGGAACTGGGGGTCCCAATCAGTCTTATGTCAATGCAATTGGAGGGGGGATGATTGGTAATTCTTCTGTTACTCTCTAGCTTTATAAAATGTCCCCCATCTATGAAATAAATCTTGGTGATTTAATTGAAGTGCTTGACTGCTTCTTAATCATGATTGGCATCTGCATTTATTGACAATCGTTTCCTTTGTATTTTCTGTCTTTCAGCTAAAATGGATGCTATGTGCTTCTTTAGTTGCTTAGGCTGACCTATTTGCATCTAATTTTTTCTAGTTTTGGGCTCCATACAATGGCCTTTACTTGGGCTTGATCTCTATGGATCTTTGAGGGCTGATGGTCAAAGCTTTGGAAAAGGTTCAATACAAAGTAATGGTCCTTCTACTGGTGGAATTGGCGGAGGTTCTGGTGGTACAGTACTTTTGTTTCTTGAGAAGCTTATGCTTGCCAAGAATTCAAGTTTATCTGTCATGGGAGGCAATGGTGGCCCCCTTGGTGGTGGTGGAGGTGGGGGTGGAAGAGTTCATTTTCATTGGTCAAAGATTGATAGTGGAAATGAATATACCCCAATAGCAAGTATAAATGGTTCAATTAACATTAGGTATGATTTATTGTTTGTTAACATTTGAAAACAATAAGCTCAAAATTGAGCCTCTGTGATCAATTTATTTAACCTTATCTGTTGGGCTGGCATGGCCAGAGATCATATTACAATAATTTCAATTTGTATTCTAAATGTATATGATTAGTTCATGGCATTTTATTGCATGCTTGTTAATTTAAGTCCTCATAAAGTGGCGCAATACTGTACTTAAGAATTTGCATTAAATTACTGTGCTCTTTTGTGTTCTTAGAATTTCATTTACCTCCTCTATAGAAGGCCTAAATCCACTTGCATACCCCAAAATCCATGATTTCTTCTAAGGGAGTACTTCCACTAGACTGCACATAATTTCGAGGAAAGTTTATGATGTGTCTTAACAGTGTAATTTTACTTGATGTGTCTAACAGTGGAGGAGCAGGCAAACTTGGTGGGCGTTGTGGGGAGGAAGGCACCATAACTGGAAAGAAATGCCCCAAAGGCCTTTATGGTATATTTTGTCAGGTGCCTGATCTTTTTCCTTTCTTTTTTTTTTAATTTTAAATTACACTGCATGTCCTTTCTGCTTACTAAATCTAGAGTGAATTTCCTAGTTGACCAGATCTGCAGTTTCACAATTATTATGTACCTTTATGGTGTTTGATAACTATTGTACTTTAGAGTCTTCTAGTAAAAATCTTTTATAATTTAATATTATGTTTTGGTAATTTCTTTTTCTATTGGAGCAAGTATCCACTTGTTCTTTTTTTGTGGTGATGCATGCAGTTAAGTCATCCTGACAGGCCAATATATTTTTCAGTTTCTGTCCTGCAAGCATGCTTTTCTAGCGTTCTTAAATATTTCTTCTTCTAAGGCAGTTCTTTTAAGTTTGCTATCAGTCTGTAGCAATTAATTATTTGTAAAAATTCTGCTTTTCTAATCTCGATTTCTTATATACCAAGTCCCAGGCATTATTTTCCGTCATTTTCCTTCTACTGAATTAGGTGCCTTTGGATTTCCATAAGCATTCTTTGTTAGTTCTATTTTTTTTCTGCACATTCCAGCTAAGTTTTACTTTTAATTCAATAAACAACCTGCTCTTTTCTATAGGCATGTAATTCGTCCAAAAATGAAGCCTTAAATTTGTTATTTACAAAATCATAGCCTGGCCCAATCTGTTGATGCATACTGGGAATCAATACTTAATGCTGTGACCCCAAAATTTCCAATTTACCCATGAAATCAACTTGGCTGTGATTATCTTACCAAAGTTGCTACAATGATTGAGAACCAAAAGTTCTTGGGCTTCTGAAATATAATTTTTTATGCACATATTTAAGAAACTTTAAGCTCTTTTGGCATCTGCTTAAAGCTCGAGAATTAGTACAAATGAACTGATTTTACTTATGCCAATCACAAAAATTTGCCATATGTTGGATGAATGTGGCTACCCAGTATGCCAATCACAAAAATTTGCCATACTAGTATATTATCATTTCCAAAGTACTTCTAGAGGCAAAGAAGGTTGTTCATATTATAGATGCCAACTACAAGAAGTTATCAAGCAATGCAATATATAGTGAATCGTTGAAACATTAGTTTGAGAAATGGAAGGAGATGCCTTCTAACAGTGATGAGTTTGTGTTTTATGTGCTTTATCTTAGTGTAACTAATTAATGTCCACATGTAGACACGCATATGACCATGACATGTATGCAATTGGAAGACCATTGTAAATGTCTATGCCTAGTTTCTCAGCACCACTATGATGTAAATCGTTTTGATATTTAAGATTGTGATTCGTACTTAATCTGCCCCAAATCCATTTTTAATTAGGTTGAGTCAGTCAATAAATTTATGTTGATTAGTGATTATGTTTTTGGAGAACATATTAAGTTATATTGCGGGGACAGTGCCAGGAAAGTCTTATCTTCCTTTATGCGATGGCAACCTAATTGAAATAGAATCTGTATGATCTTTACCTGATTACTCAGATTCTTTTTGGACAAGTTGAGTGATTACATGCTGCATTTATCATAGGGTAAGTGTAGCTCGTAATTTTGTTAAATATGGATTCTGATTAGTACTTCAAAAGGTTTATCTCATTTTTAGGAATGCCCAGTTGGAACTTACAAAGACAGCGATGGCTCTGATGAAAATCTTTGCACTCCTTGTTCTCTTGAGCTTCTTCCTAGTCGTGCAAACTTCGTATATGTGCGAGGTAATTTTCACTACTGCCACTTTTTGTGCCATATTGGCTTTGTCTTGATTAAATACTTTTTCAGCTCATACAGCCTTGATTGTTCTGATTGTAGGGGGAGTTACTAAAGCACCTTGTCCTTATAAATGCATATCCAATAAGTACAAGATGCCAAACTGCTACACCCCTCTCGAGGAGTTGATGTACACATTTGGAGGACCCTGGCAATTTGCACTTTTCCTGTCTTGCCTTCTGTTGCTTCTAGCACTATTTCTAAGTATGTTGAGAACAAAGTTAGTTGGGCCAGGCTCTTACTGTTCAAGTTCAATTGAGCACCAGAATCATCACCATTTTCCGCATTTACTTTCTTTATCTGAGGTAAATTATCCAATCATGTTTTTGGTCAGTTTGCCTCTTTACCGCTGTAACAAGATCAAAATGCAGCAAGACTCACACTTGTTCTCACATTTTAAACCTAGGTGCGAGGAACTAGAGCTGAAGAAACTCAAAGTCATGTGTATAGAATGTACTTTATGGGTCCAAATACTTTTAGGGAACCTTGGCATCTTCCGTATTCTCCCCCTGATGCAATTATTGAAATTGTGTAAGTAAGATTCGTAATTAGGTTACAAAACAGTTTGCATTATTGCTGATGTACCAGCATGAAGTTTTGAACTATATTTTTCATCATTCTCGACAAGAAAGACTTCATGATAAATATTAGATTATTACAAAAGGAGCGTTATGGAATTCCTTATGTTTACATGTTCATAAAGATATATTTATTCACTTCAATATGGACTTTCCAATTAAATGTTACGAAGACCCAGGAAATCTACCACTTCATTATAATCCATAGAATACCGACTTGTTCTTTGAAGCTGACCAGCCAAATTTTATCATGACTTCTCTAAATTTTCATCCCTGTCAAGGAAACCTATCCTGTTGATAGATTTGTTTTTCCATTGTATACTACATTATGAAATCTAGATTAACCACCAAGAAGGGCCTGATACTTGGAGACTAAAACTTACACTACCATCATTTTTTCCTTTTTAGTTATGTTGTTCTCATAGTAGGCAGATATTTATGACCTGCAGGTATGAAGATGCTTTTAACCGGTTTATTGATGAGGTAAACTCTGTTGCTGCATATGATTGGTGGGAAGGGTCAGTGCACAGCATACTCTCAGTGCTTGCCTATCCTTGTGCCTGGTCCTGGAAACAATGGAGACGGAGAAAGAAAATTCATCGACTTCAGGAATATGTGAAGTCTGAATATGACCATTCATGTCTTCGCTCATGTCGATCACGAGCCCTGTACAAAGGCATGAAGGTTTGAATCTATCATTAATTTTCTACTTCAACTGCAAACTAAGCACGATGGTTCAATTTATACCTTGTTGAGTGATCAAAACTTATCCAAACAAAATTTAAGCAGGCTCGTTGAGCAACAACCTCTTTTTTGTTTTTTTGTTTTTTTAAATTACTCCATTCTCCCTCATTACTGTGCTGGTTTATTGATTCTCTTTTCCCTGAATTGTGTGAAAATCCCATCTGTAGTCCTTTCATCTTGTCTTAAACTTATGTGTGACTCGACTAGTTAAAATCTTTTGCAGTAGTTAGATCATAAACTTATGTGTGACTCGATTAGTTAAAATCTTTTGCAGTAGTTAGATCATTCCATTGCATTAGAGAAATTGATCTTTTTTTCTTTGTGGAATTTAAACTATTTATCACTGGTGGTAATTTTGATTCATGATCTTCTTCTTGCAAATTACAATTGGTGCAGGTTGGAGCAACACCTGACTTGATGGTTGCATACATTGACTTTTTCCTTGGTGGTGATGAGAAGCGTTTGGATATTGTCACCATAATAGAAAAACGATTTCCCATGTGCATAATCTTTGGTGGAGATGGGAGTTATATGTCACCATATAACCTTCATAGTGACACGTTGTTGACCAATCTTATTGGCCAGGTATTACTTTTACATAACATTGTTTTACTCTTCTCATAATTGTCTGACAAGTAAGAATTTATTATTTTTCCAGCATGTCCCAGCAACTGTGTGGAATCGCTTTGTGGCTGGTTTAAATGCTCAGTTGAGGACTGTGAGGCATACGTCTGTACAGTCTGCCTTGCTACCTGTCATTCATTGGCTTAGTAGTCATGGAAATTCCCAACTTGATTTCCATGGGGTTAAGATTGAGCTTGGATGGTTCCAAGCTACCCCTTCTGGCTATTATCAGTTGGGTATTTTGGTAGTGAACAGTGAATTTTCTCTGTGCAGCGTGTACCAATCTGATTTGCTAGATAGAAGCAACGTTGACTGTCACAGGTAATGTGATTTAGTCTGTTAAATTGTCACTCATACTATGCAGTAATAAGAACGTTAGCTACTTCTAGCCATTCAAATGCATCTTATGCATAAGATTAGCTGTTCAAATACACCTTATGCATCACATGGGCTACGCTCAATTGATTTTCAATCATCTGAAACTTTGTAACTCTGGACTTCGAATGGAAAGTTGATGAATTATTTACCAGTGCAATATCTTTTTTTTGATGTCATCATGCTGTTAGAGAAAATTACAGAAGATAGTGTATTGTATCAATGGGAATGCAAGAACTTGAAATTGAAATTGAACCATTGCAATTCTGACATTTTTTCTTTTCTAGATGAAATTACCTTAAATTGCACAGCCCTTGGCTGAGTCTACTTGAAGGTAGACTTTCCTTATTAGGTAGCATTGATAGTGGCTGTTGCCTCTCAATTGAGGCAAATTGCTTGTTTGTTGCAGGGTAGCATTTGATTGACATCAATTTCATAGGATTTTGGAGTTTGTTTCATGCTTCTTTATTTTGTTCTTTTGTGTACAACAGCACCAAATTATTTCTGCGCTTCTATTCGCTTATGTTACAGGAGGAATACCTTATATATGAATCGAAGCTTTAAGCAGTTGCAGCAAGATCGACTAGCAACAAGTCAAGCTTTATCCCGTAAAAGGATGAATGGAGGAATTAATGGAGGTCTTATAAATGATGCTACCTTGAAATCGCTGGATTTTAGGAGGGATTTTCTCTTTCCCCTTTCCCTTGTACTGGTCAATACAAGACCTGTTGGTCGTCAGGTATATCCACAAAATTTTCAGCACTTCTTTTTTGTGTTGACTGATGTGATGAGCTAATTCCTGATCTTGTATTGCAGGACACTCTTCAGCTTTTTATTACTGTCATCCTTTTGTCAGATCTTGCTGTCACTCTTCTCACATTGCTTCAGTTCTATTGGATTTATATTGGTGCTTTCCTTGCTGTGCTGCTTGTTCTTCCTCTATCTGTGCTTTCTCCATTCCCAGCTGGCTTGCATGCCTTGTATAGCAAAGAGCCTAGACGAGCTTCACTTGCTCGTATTTATGCATTGTGGAATGCTACATCTCTATCTAATGTTGTAAGTTAATTTGAAATTGAAAAGTTCTCTTGTTACAAGTGAGAAGCTCCTTAGGAGCATTGATTTCTCACGTACATATTTTTTGAGTTTAAGATTTCATACGAACTTCAACCCGATGCCGCTTAGCTATCATTTGTTGCTGAACTACATGGCTCTTACCTATCATACTTGTATAAACTTTGCAAAAAATAATTGTTAATCTGCATTTTTCAGGCTGTGGCTTTCATTTGCGGGGCTGTTCATTATGGAATTTCTTACTTCCAGCCGCCTGACCAGAAAAACACTCACTATATTAGAAGGTGAAATTTAATTGTTCTATTCCAGTTTTCTGTTCTAGACATAAAGCAATTTCTGCACACTGCGATTAGCTTCTTTAGGTGTAAAAATGAGCATCCATAAGCTCAACTCCATTCATCCAATTAATGATAGGTGGCAGTATTGCTCTCAAATTAAAAATATACTAAAACAACTGTTTGAAAGTAGCCGACTGGTCTGATCTGATTTGTGTTTGTGCAAAATTCCATTTCCCGTTCACATGATTTTTGAATTTTTTCTGCTCAGGGAGGATGCCAAATGGTGGTTATTACCAACAGTTCTACTGCTACTCAAGTTCATACAGGGCCGGTTTGTTAATTGGCACATTGCCAATCTCGAGATTCAAGACTTCTCTCTGTTTTGTCCAGATCCTGATGCATTTTGGGCCCACGAACCTAGTTCTTGATCCTAAAATATGCAACTGCAAATCCCAGCTTCTCTGCTTTGCTAACAGACCATGAGGGAATGGACCTTACCATCTTCGCTGAAGGTGAAACTGTTCTGCCTTGTACATTTTTTCAAAATTTTGAAGGGTATTGATAAGTGTGGAGTAAGTACAAAAAGTTAAGTAAGCGAGTCGGCTGTGTATAGAAATTTTATGGTTCATATTAGGAACCGTTATTTATTTTGATCTGTCTTTATGTTATATAACAAAAATTTTGTTCATTCTTCCTCCTCTCCACTTAGGAACCGTAAATTGCTGTTTGTGCCATAAGCTATTGTGATAGTTTGGTGAATTGATTTGTATAAGTGCTGAGCTAAACCATTTTGATTTCAGTCGACCTGGGATTCAAACCTCAAGATTCAAGCAAGATTTTTTATTTCCCCAAAAATTCATGTAGTTAGGCACCACAATTTTGGTCTTTTTAGATATGGACTTGCTTGGAGATTAAAATTTCTGTAGCTATTCACGTAATATAGAACAGCAGTGAATAATTCACATCCAAAATCGAGGAGAACTTCTTCAAGCGGTACATTGAATAAAAGAGTAAATTGTATAAGCAGGGACATCTGGTTTTTGTTGTTGCGATTCAAAAGTAAGTGATGAATACCAGCTAAGGAGAAGAATGCAGAATTGAAAAAGGAGGAGACACAGAATCGATCGAGAGAGGGAAGAAGGAGGGAAATTGAGGTAACAAATTCTGTTTGATTTCAAGATACCCCAAACAATCGTTACAAGAGTTTTTATATTCTGTTGTGAGTGAGTCATGTGACTCTCACATGGCTTATACTTAGCAGTTCTAAAACTTGTGTTTCATTTAAAAGGAACATTAACAGAACACTGAGTATTGTTTAAAAAGGTTGTCGTCTCTATCCTTTTATCTTTCTTCATACGTTGTCGTCTCTTCTTTCGTGACTTCTTTTCTCCCAGACACTGTTGTTGCTACCTCCCAATCTTGCGAATCTCTAATTCTCAACAATGTCTCCCCATTCGAAGACCTTGTCTACAAGGTTTGAATCAGGGGCTCCCATGTTGTGTCATCTAGAGACCCGTCTGATCACTGGACCAGTAGTTAAGGAATTGTTTAGTATTGTTGTTGATTGTGATTTTTGTTGTAGTTTATATGTATTTATATTGATTTTTGTGTGTTGTTTTCAGTTTTTGTACTATTGTCTTTGGTTTCTATGTTGTATTATTTTGTTTCTGTTTCGATTTTTATGCTGTTTTTCTTAGTTTTTGTATTTAAAAAAATAAGAAACCAAAACTAAAAAGAAAATCCACACCAAACATCCTCTGAGTGATCGCTTTGTTGTGGCGCTTCACCATCTGTCTGGCTAAGTTGCTTTTAAACCATATCCACCTACCTAACAGAAGCCGAAAGTTAGAAAGATACCAACTTTTGGTCGAAGATGCACACCTTCAATTAAGACAGGTGGAACGTAGGATATATCTGAGTCCTCGACAACAACAATAACCGATACACTACTTTCCCTATTTTTCTGCTGTCTAATAGGACCCATAGAACAAGGGGGAGAGCTTGTAATTAGCTCTCTTATGGACTAAGTGTTGTCGGTTTGACTATAGTTTTAGGAATATTCACTGCCCTACTTTAAACTCTATTTTTGATCTCCTTTTATTTGATTGTTGTTTAGCTAGGGCTGTTTCTCTGTTCTTCATCACCTAGTTCACCAGTATGTTCTTATAGTCTTTTGCAAGTAGGGTACATATACAAGTGGAGGATACTCGTATAGCATCTCAAATGGTGTGGTATTGATGATTCCATGGTTGGTGGTGTTATACCATCATTCTGCTAAGGATAGCTATTCCATCCACCTTTGAAGGGTCTCTCCACAAAAATACTGTAAGTAGTTTTTATTATTTTGTTGACAGTCTCAGTCTGTCCATCAGATTGAGGGTAATAGGCAAATGAAAAGTTGAGGCTTACACCCTGTCATTTGAGCATTTCCCTTCATAAATTGCTTAAAAATATTAGATCACGATCACTCATTATACTTAGGAGCATACCATGTAGCTTAAACACATGATCGAAGAACACTTGATTTTTGTCAATCACTATGAAAGGATGTTTCAGCCCAATGAAATGACCATACTTGGTAAACCTATCCGCCACTACTAATATGCTTGATTTCCCCTTAGAATTAGGCAGTCCCTCTATGAAGTCCATGCTAATATCCTCCAAACATCCCTCCGGAATAGGCAAAGGTTGTAGCTTCCCTTGTAAGGCCACATGCTCTGGTTTATTCGTCTAGCACACAGTACAGTTCTTGAACTAATTTCTCACATCCTTCCTTTGGCCCTTCCAATAGAAAACATTATGCAGTTTCTTAATGGTAGCAGTGATACCTGAATGTTTCCCTTAATAATCATCGTGATTTATTGATATCACCTTCCGACATAATTGTGGGTCAAATCTGAGCACCACCCTCCCTTTCCATCTTAACAGGTTCTCTCTCCATTCATAACAGCCAAAATTTAGCTCTTTTGTCTCTAACTTCTTAATGATGCCTCTCACAATGAAGTCATTTTCCCAACTTCCTTTAATATTATCCATTAATTGAGTATAGATTTGAGATACTGCTAGGGTTAGTAACTCTGTACTAGTGATCCGAGATAATGCATCTGCTGTTGTGTTTTCCTTTCCACTCCTATATTTGACTTTAAAATCATAACTAAAAAGTTTAGGTAGCCATATTTGTTGAAAATGGGTGGAAATTCTCTATTTTAACAAGTATTTCAAGCTCTGATGGTCGGTATGTACTTTGAAGTTCCTCCCACTCAAATAGTGATGCCATTACTTAATGGCTTTAATGACTGCCAAGAATTATTTTTTGTAAGTCAACAATCCCACATGTTTAGTTGCTAATACCTTACTTAAGTAGGCAATAGGGTGCTTTTCCTGCTGCAACACAGCTCCAATCTCAACTCTACTTGCATCAGCTTCAATACAAAAAGGAATGGAAAATTTAGGCATGGCTAATACAGAAGTTGTAGTTAGGGCTTCCTTTAGTTCTTCAAATCCTTGTTATTGTCTACTCCCTCAATCCAAATGGTTAGTACTTTGTTTTTTCAATAACTCTATTAAAGGTCAAGTCCGTTGAGCATACCTTTTAATGAACCTTCTGTAATAACTTGTTATGCCCAGAAAACCCTTGACCCCTTTAAGAGATCCTGGTCTTGGCCACTTCTAGATTGTCTCAATCTTGTTACCATCAGTTGACACTCTTTTAACTGATATAATATAACTCAAATAGCCAATCTATTAAGTTCCAAACACACACTTGCTACCATTTATAAATAGCTTGTGGATTTGTAAGGTCTAAAGGGTTTACCTTAGGTGCTCCAAGTGTAGCTCAAAAGAACTGTTGTATATCATAATATCATTAAAGAAAACTAGGATAAATTTACTCAAGTTGGGTTTTAAAATCTTGTTCATCAACCCTTAAAAGGTAAAGGGGGCATTGGTTAGCCTAAAGGACATGACTGAGAACTCACAATGTCCTTCATGAGTTATAAACTTTGTCTTTGCTATATCATCCTCATACATTTTGATTTGGTGATTCCCTGATTTCAAATCCAATTTGGTATACTGTCTAGATTCATGTAGCTTATCTAGAAGTTCCTTTATGAGAGGTATAGGAAACTTATCTTTGATGGAGTATTTGTTGAGTTCTCGATAGTCTATACACATGCATCATGAATTGTCTTTCTCACCAACACAACAAGGGAAGCATAATGGCTTAAACTGTGTCTTGTGAAGCCCTATTGAAACAATTCCTTGACTACCTTTTCTATAGCATCCTTCTACTCTCTCGAATATTTATAGGGCTTGATATTGATAACTTCAACACCCTCCTTCAACCTAATTCTGTGGTCTTAAGACCTTTTAAGTAGAAGCTGTTGGGATGTCTTAAAAATCAGGCCATATTTTTCTAATAACCCTTCTGATTCTTCCTAATGTTAGTTCTGGTTTTCCAGGCTCATCTGTTGGAACTGATACTGTAATGGCCCAGATAATCGCATCATAAACAATTCTCTTGCCCTATATCCTTTTAACAACTTCCTTAAACCTTCCCTTAAACTAATTTAGCCTTCTTCTCTGGATTCCCTCCTAAAGTGACCAGTTGATTCTGTTACTTAAACATTGTCACTGAAATTATACAGTACAGGATTCAGAGTTACTAGCCACTAAACTCCCAATACCATGTTGCGACCCCCTAATGAAATAACCAATGCATTAGGAGAAAAATTCATCATTTGCATGCTCCATTCAAAACCTTGTAACACTAGTAATAGTTCAATTTCAGCCCTCCTCCCATAATGATTTCCGTTAAAGTCATAAATTGGGGCTAACTCCTCCCCAAAAGCTAGCTCAAAGGGAGGAGGGTTGTCCAATACTTATAAACCTTTAGACACACCTATGCCTAATTAATGTGGGAGGTAGCAAACCCCCCTCAGAGTTAGAAATAGGCACTTACGTTTGCTGGGATAAGATTAACACCTATGTCCAGCCTATTTAAGCTGCGAGGGTGTGTTAGAACTCCCATATTGGTATCGTGTGCAGGTCTTGAACCATTTATAAACTGATGTAAACCTCTAACTTATAAACCAGTTTTAAATTAGAGTTAGGCAATTTAAGAATTTCAATAGGAGATATATTATCCAATTTTCCCTTACTCCTCCTTGCAATTGCTTCATCTAGGAAATTGTGGGTGTTGCCATTGTCCACCAAAATCGGGAGTGGTCTTTTCTGATGATATCCTAAGACTCTCATTTGCTTAAAGTCTTCACCCTTCTCAACCTCGGTCATAGCCTGGAAAGAAATATTCGGCACATTTCTTCCTCTTCCTCTTCTCCATGCGGTCCCCTTTCCTCTTCATCTTATTGATCCCCTTCTATTGTAAAGGCATGTAATTGCCTTCTCTTGCATTTATGCCATGGCACATAATGTTCATTACACTAAAAGCAAAGGTCCTTAACTCTTTTTTTATTAAATTTACAACAACTCATATTTTTTGTAGTGCCTAGATTCTTACGATAATAGACTTTAGGTAGGACCTCTAAGTACACTGGGAATAGGAAGGATGCCTTTCTCAGTTTGAGACCTATCTGTCATAGTTATTGGTAGACTTCCCTTGTTCTCCCTTGTAGGTAGTGCTAGATTATCTGACTAATTAAGCTTAGGAGTACCTTTGAAAGGAACAGAAGTGGCCTAAATGTTCAGTGCAACTTCATGTTTCCTAGCTAGTGAGTAAACTTGCTAGAGGCTAGTAAGCTCCAATAGCTTAACTATTACCTCCAACTCTGGTCTCAATCCCCTTAAAAAAGAGCCCAATTGAATAGGATTCTGGCAAAGAAAGTTTATTGGAATGATAGTCAAACTGAATACAATACTCTTGCACTGTACCTTCTTACTTAAGTATCTTAAAATCTCCAACTGGATCTTCAAAAATCTCATTATCAAATCGTTGTTTCAGTGTGGCACTATCTCATTATCAAATCTTTGTTTCAATGTCGCAGCCAACGTTTCCCAATTTAATCTTTGCCCACCCATTTTATTCTTAATCACTATTAGATACCATTCATGACATGAGCAGGACCTTCCAAATGCATGGCTGCAATTCCCACCTTAAGATGGTTGGGAGTGTGATCCAGTTCTTGACATTATTTCCATCAAATATAGGAAAATCTATTCGATTGAACCTAGTTGGTACTGTATAGTCTTCATTGCCAACAGTTGATAAGGGTTTTAGGAAGGTAGGCACTCTCTCTGCACTTGGATGATTTAGGATCCTTGTCCTTTTCCAAGGCATGTATGAATTGCTGGATCACAAATTTAAACTCATTAATCAGGGGTCGTTTGGTATTACTGTGGATTGTGGTTTTTAGTTGTTATTTTGATATATTTGTATTGATTTTTGTATTTTATCCTCGATTTTTTTGCTGTATTAGTGTGTTGTCTTTATCGATTTTTGTGTTAAAAACTAAAACCAAAAACTCCAATTATACTAAACAAGCCCATTGTTTTGCTGAGATTTGAATTCACCAAATTCTTTCTCTTTGTTTATCAAATCTGCTATTAACTCTCTTTTGAGTTTCTATCCAGAGATCGTCAGCTCATTGCTGGTTGTCTTAAAGCTGCTTCATAACGTCATCCAATCTTCTCCAATTAACACTTCTAGTTCCAACAGCCATTGAAGATGCCCAAGTCAACTACTCTAATACCAAATTATTGCGATTCAAAAGTAAGTGACGAATACTGGCTAAAGAGAAGAACGCATAATTGAAAAAGAGGAAGACACAGAATCGAGAGAGAGGGAAGAAGGAAGGAATTTGAGGTAACAAATTCTGTTTTGATTTCAAGATATCCCAAACAATCTGTTACAATAGTTTTTATATTCTGTTGTAATTGAGTCATGTGACCCTCATATGCCTTATACTTAGCAGCTCTAAACGCTGTGTTTCATTTAAAAGGAACATTAACAGAACACTGAGTATTGTCTAAAACGTTGTCGTCTCTATACTTTTATCTTTATTCTTCAATCGCTGTCGTCTCTTCTTTGTTGACTACTTTTTTCCCAGACGCTGTCGTTGCTGCCTCCCAATCTTGCGAATCCCTAACTTGAAACATTTTTGTTGGCCTATTACTGCAGCCTGCGCAACCCAATCACTTCTGCGCTTAGACGACATTATTCTTAATCCTTTCAAGTCTACGATGTTGATACAAAATCGAGTTACAGCCTCTTTTTTTAGTTTTCTAAGTACGGTTATAAAACTCAATGCCATGTCCTGTAATTTGTTTGTTACTTGAAAACTAAGATGTAAAAAATTAAATCGAAACTGCTAAAACACCAACTCTAACAAATATATAGAAGATGAAAGTACTATACTAATCATTAAAAGAAGCATATACGATATGCAAAGTTATTTTCATTTTAATTCAGTTTAATCTTTATGATAAATACAATATAGAAAGGGCAACAAGAAAAAGAAAATGTTAACAAATGTATAGCATCAACATCAAAATGACAATGATGAGATGGATTTTTCTCTATGACATGTTATGATGGTGCTGTTAATTATCTAATAGTTCAAATTTGTAAATCCACTCTAGTCTCCCTGAGCTTTCTCAAGTTTTACGATTGCAAGGAATAAATCTTAATTTAATTACGGTCGTCTCATCTCCATAGTTTTAGATAGTTTAGGACCACACGTATACATATAAGTTCAAGTTTGACTGGAATTTAACTATTGAACTGTCTGGCTGGTAAGAACTTTCAACAAATGTGTTCAGATTCATGCAAGGAACAGAATTGAGAGAGAGAGAGAGAGAGAGAGAGATCAAACTTGCCACCCTGTACCGTTTAAATAATTAGTTTAGAACGCGTGAGGCAGTCTAAATGTATTATATGATCGGTTCTGTGTAACAAAGAAGGCAGCGTAAATATAGTTTCATCTCAAAAGCATAAGGCATGAAACACATACAATCAAAATAGTACTACAAATTTGTGTTTGAAGAGTTTGACCAAGAACCTTAATTCATGAGAAGAAAAAGACCAAGATCTTCAGTCAAGAATGACTTGTATACCCTCTGAGGACTTTTAAAACTTTTGAATATAATGGCCAAGTATCTAGAAGTGAGAAGACAAATGACTCAGAATATGTACCCCATACCACATAATTGGATCGAAGAGTCTAGTGTTAGCCAGAAATGGTGGCTAGCTAGCCATATTTGAAGGCCTAACACCAAGGCATGGCTAGAAATTCCAAGGCATGACTAGAAATTAAGTAGGTAACTGTGTTAGGACCATTATGAAATGAAATACTATAAACACTTTCTTTCTCTTTTCCGTTTCTTCTGAGATAACATATATGTACAAATATTCTACCAAAATTTCATGTATTTCAAAAATCTCATGGAAAGTTTTTCGTACCTAAGTCAAATTTCTTCCAGATATTTCTCTGTTAATTTTTTCAGTTAAAAATGCTGATTAAACACACATGTAAAAAATAATTTTACATAGATATCTAAGAAAGTATATTAAGAATAAAAAATCACATGAGAGATACATGTCATGTATATATATTCATTAATTTATCATATCCATATATCATTACTTATAATAAAAATATGATAAATTTTAATGCATGACATTAATCTATTTTATTAATAGTTAATAAATTTTTAAAATTTTTTAATTATAATATATGTACTAACTTAATCTGATGGTAAGTTAAGTCTTTTATTTATTTTATTTAATAATATGAATGAATAGGATGTTTAACTATTTATTTCATTCATAATTTATAATATATAAATAATTAATGATCAATTTGGTTGATTTTCTTATTAATACATTAAATTATCATTATTTTATTAATTGATTATATTTACATATCACTATTTATCATAACAAGTATAAAATAATTGATGTTTAGTTTTATTTTATTTTATAAATTAGTGATATCTAACTAATCACATTTTATTGATATTAATAATATATAAATTATTTTAAAATAATTGTAAACAAAGTTTTTCATTAATATTTTATTTTATTATATAATAAATAAATAAGATGATTAATATGTTTTAATAATTTATAGTTATATATTAATTACTTTATTTATTACTATTACACTAATAACCATTAATATTATTTCTAAATAATTTATTTATAATATTTACAGATAATTTATTTATCTGTTTACAAGAATATGGATTTATAAATAATTTATTATTAGTAATAATTATTTAGTGTTAGTATTGAGTCTAATGTAAGATGAGATAATGAAAATTACTTAGTATTTATATTAAATCTAACTTATTGATAGCATAAAAAAATAGTTAGTATTGATACTAAAATTCAATAGACCGATAGAACATAAAAATTAATGAATACGCACATTACATCTAGTAGGTCGATATGACATGAGAAGGTAATTGGCATTGACATGAATATAATGGTTACTAAAATAAGTAAAATTAATCAATAACCATTGACTAATAGTAAAAAAATCAATTTTATATATTTAAAAATATTAATTATACAAAAATATAAATTGATCATCTTACTTATTAATATTATCATATAATAAACAAAATTGTAATAAAAATATGCATTTTACAATCATATAAACATATTATAAATTATTGTTCATAAATTGGTAATAAAATAAATTAACATTACATAATAAATATTATTATACTATTTAAAGATAAGTGAGACATTTGAATAAGATAAATAAATAGAATAAAAATTTTATTGTATGTCAATAATGAATTAATCAAATTATTAACAATTACTTATATAAAATAAACTACAAATAAAATGAAAATGTGATATTAATTAATATTATTACACAATAAATTGAAATTTTAATAAAAGACTTAATTTATTATAATGTTAAATGGATTGATACATTATTAATTATTAAAATATTTTAATAAATTAATAAGAAATATTGTAATTATATTTATATATAATGTTCATTTTATTTGTAGTTTA
>JAOXYD010000005.1:9366372-9393533 GCA_028565735.1 Pinacopodium congolense | reverse complement strand
AAAAATTAAATGTCATTAGAAGTATCCACCTCTTGAATCCAGTGAAAAGATCAGGGTCATTTGATTGATCTTTTAATTGTAATTTTTAGTTATAGATATTATATTTTTATATTGAATTTTGTATACTTTTATAAATTTTTATATTATTTGTCTTAATTTCTGTATTGTATTAGACTATTTTTTTATTTTTATAATATTTTAATTAATTTTTATATTTAAAAAATCTAAAAACTAAATACAAAAACTAAAACGTTTCTAAACGAACCCAACTTATTGCAAGTTTGCAGTAAGAGTACGATTGCTGCTGGCTCCTTTAAAGTCCAGCATCGACTATTATTTGTTTTCTTATTCCACAATATATGCAAGGAAATGGATTCACAATTTCATATGCATTGAAGGTTGAACGGCGACTTTGTGGAGCAACCTTTTCCGAAAAAAAAAATCCTTATTAATTTAGATAAGATAAGATAGCAACTTCTCTATTTTTTTCCCTTTATTATTCCACAGACAAAAAGTTGGAAACAAATTCGTTTTTGAAAAAAAAATTGGAAACAAAATTGACTCTTTATAAAAGTGTTGAAAGGTAAAGAAAAATAAACAAAATAAAACATCTATGCTAAATATTATTAGCAACATTTGACCTTGTCCGGTTGAAAAAAAAAGATAATTATATAATAATCTCCCCTAACTACTTAAAAAAAATCAACTTGAGGCCCTCAAATAATAACATAATTTCACTAAAGGTTATTTTATCTTCTTGATTAGGAACTTTATTTTGTTCGCTATTTTTGTTTTGTTTTGCATTTCTCTCTCAGTTCCGTGGCGTCCTATCATTCTCACACACACATATACATAATACGTACAGATCATTCTCCTGCAGTGCATTGAAACCTAGGCTCTTGCTCCCCATCTCTGGTCTAGAAACGAAGGTAAAAGTAGAGAGACGTGTTTGCTAAAAAAGTATGGTATGATCGGAGATATTCTTCCCTGTTTCATTCTCCAGAAAATGCCAAAAGATCCAGAAATCCAACTCCTCAGTTTTTAAGTTCTGAGGCTCAGCTTTGGTGTAAATTGTCGGCGGTTTTATAAAATGCAAAATCACCAACTTTTTTTTTGGTTTTAATTTGAGTTTTTGTTGTAGAAATCCCTGTGTGAATGATTGTCGTAAGCTTGTTTGGATGAACTTTTTTGTTGATTTTTCAACTTTTAAAGTTTCAATGATCTCTTTCACTTTGTTTTTGTTTTTTTCTACTTTATGTTCATTGAGTTGTTTACTTAGATATAAAAGATCATGGCGAGAAAGATGCTTATCGATGGTGAAGTGAACAATCTTGCTAATAAAGAAGAGGATCACTTTGATTTTGACTTGTTCGTTATTGGTGCTGGTAGTGGTGGTGTTCGAGCTGCTAGATTCTCAGCTAACTTTGGAGCTAAGGTTTGTGAGCATCTCTCTTTCCCTCTAAACCATCATAATTTGTAATTTTGGTGGAAATTCGTTGATGACGCCAAATCGACTTTATCTAGTAGGCCAAAAGAAGCAGTGTATGTTGAATTATTATCTCTCCCTTTTTTTTAAATTATACTAAAATGTTGCGAAATTGCAAATTGTCATATGTCGTTGCTTGCTCTTTTCATCAATCCAGGATTTGATTTTGATCATCTTCTTTAATCTTTATCTGAGTGTTTCTTTTTTTAATTTCATATTTGTTTCTTTCTCTGTATTTAAAGATAAACTGTCAGCTGATGTTCACTGCTTCCATGTTTGAAGGTTGGAATTTGTGAGCTACCATTTCACCCAATCAGCTCTGAGGTGATTGGGGGCGTTGGTGGAACGTAAGTCCATTAAGCTACAAGCTTCATGTTCATTTCTTTCACTATTACTGATATATGCGGCTTAGTTTCACTGTAGCATTGTTATATTACAGGCATGATCATTTTCACACATCATTACTAAACTTTTACTCTTGGGTTATATGGAAACAATGATGGAGTGAAAATTTAAACGTTATTCAGTAAAACTGTGATGGACATTCCGGAGTGATTTATTCATCAGTTAGTTGCTGATAGTCCTTGGTGTATCTGACCTTTTGATTTTATAGGTGTGTTATACGAGGTTGTGTTCCAAAGAAGATTTTAGTATATGGAGCAACATTTGGAGGTGAAATTGAGGTAAGAATTTGACAGGATCTAGATCCCTGGAGTAATGATCTATCTATTCCTCTTTTAACTAGCAAAAGATGCATAAAGAATTGAAGTCTGTGTAAAGGAGTCAATGTATTCTGTAACTAATGAATGTGTATCAGCATATTATTGAACTTCATTTCTTTGAATGTTGTCAATTATGTTGTTTTATGTCTGATTTTGTTTCAACTTCATTTGACATTTTAGCTTATTCCAGTTGTCTGCTGCTGCTGCTGCTTTTAATTAAATAAATTTGTACTTTGAGTGGCATGTTTTATGTTCCTACTTAATCAATGGTTGCCATTTTTGCTGTCATTTGCTGACTTTGGTGGATTAGTTGTAGCTTTATATATATTTTGACATTACTGTTTTTGTAAACTGGACGAAATTGTGCTTTTGGTGTTATAGGATGCTAGGAACTATGGATGGGAAGTGCACGAAAGAGTGGATTTCAATTGGAAAAAACTGCTGCAGAAGAAGGTTGGTTAATTTCTCGTTCTAGTTATGTTTTTTATAATCTCATATTGCACCTTCCTTTGACCCTGTGTTAGTCAAATGTTGATTTATTTTACTTTTGGGGAGTATAATGAAGAGAACAATTTCTTGTTGAGAAACATAAACACTCTGTTCCTAGTTTTCTGCAGTTCTCTTTCAGTTTGAGCTATTCTGGGTCCTCTAGGATGCCTTCTGTGAACTTCCATCATTTCATTATGTGTGAACAAGGAGGAATTTTATATCCAATTAGCTGCGTCTCTTCCTTTGAGATATGCTAGGTGTTAACTGCAGAGTGGTCCAGTTAATAATTTTGACAAGCTTGGTCTGCTTGAATAGGGATTGTCCATTAACGTTCCTCATTTGGTGGTTTTTGAATTATGGATATTGTAACGTTGGCGGAGTTTTTGGTTTCAATTGGGAGACAGCTGGTATTAAGTAAGTTGGGTTACTTTGTGATTGCTGCTATTGTCGAGATTAAATTTGTGGGGCCTAATGATGATTCAGTGGGGTCTGTGTGGGATTTCCTACTTGAGAGAAGTTGTTTATGTCTTTAAGGGACTTTAGTAGAACTATGAATGAGAAATAGAAATTTTAAAATGGTGCTTCTGAGAATCTTTTTCTTCCTAGTTCTTTGTGTTCGTTTTTCACTAAAGATTATTCCAAGTTAGAATAGAGTAGTGCCTCCTTATTATGTGCACTGATTCCAGTTACATGAAATTGCAGACTGACGAAATTATCAGATTGAATGGAATTTACAAGCGTCTGCTTTCTAACGCTGGGGTTAAACTCTATGAAGGAGAGGGGAAGATTGTTGGTCCTAATGAGGTTGAGGTGACACAACTAGATGGAACTAAATTGAGCTACACAGCAAAGCACATTCTTATTGCAACTGGCAGTAGGGCCCAGCGTCCTGCTATTCCTGGGCAGGTTAGATTTAATTTCCTTAGACCAAAGACTTTTTTCCTTTTTTCCTTTCTTCTTTTATTTGTCTTATTTGCTTACCTTCACACTACATAGGAGCTGGCTATAACCTCTGATGAGGCCTTAAGTTTGGAAGAGCTACCTAAGCGTGCTGTAGTGCTTGGTGGAGGGTAAAACTCTGCCTCATATGCTATGCTGTCTATTTGATATTAGTCCAATTAGCATGTTTATGAAATTTGGCACTCTGTTTCTTAGGTATATTGCTGTTGAGTTTGCTTCAATATGGCGAGGCTTTGGTTGCACAGTTGATCTGTTTTTCAGAAAGGAACTACCATTAAGGTCATATTACAGTTTTGATTCTGCTTTCTTATTTTGAATGCCAAGTTAGAGCCTTAAAAGTAACCCATTTTAAATTACATGTCTCATGAACTTTGGATTTTTCCCAAAATCATAGCATGTTGAAATATTGACAACTCAACTCGTTTTATGATTTGTATCATGCAGTGTATTTTTGCCAATTAATTTGTTTGAGGAGTATATATTGTGCATGAGGATATAATTGTTGACTTGGATAATAAATTTCACAGTGCGTCTGTAGAATAGTTTAAAACAAGGAAACCTGTTCTTTCTCAATTTATGGAAGTACCCTCTATCATGTTGCTTATTCCATCTTGTAACTCATTGTCAACAAGGAGTTTGACGAGACCTCTTGCACTTGATAACTTCAACCTTAGATTGTAGTTGTATTTTTTTACGAAAATTGTTCTATTAAATCCAACTGCAGAGGTTTTGATGATGAAATGAGGGCAGTGGTTGCCAGAAATCTGGAAGGCAGGGGAATCAATATGCATCCAAGGACGAATTTGAAGGAGGTTTTTTCCAAATTTTCTTGTGTTTGGTGCCATTCATATTTTTTTTCTTCTCTTGCTAATGTAAATTGTTTTTTCACTTCTTCATTGTATATTAGACTAATCGTAAATGTGGTAACACAGTTGATTAAAACAGAAGATGGCATAAAAGTTGTCACAGATCATGGGGAGGAGTTGTTCGCTGATGTTGTACTTTTCGCCACTGGTATTATTGCTCCTGTAGAAATTATACACACTTTAGCATAAGATTCTTTTAATCATCGGTGATGGCTCAATCTCATTCTTTTTATTAAATTACTTGTGAATCCATTCAGCTTGGAGCCCAGATACAAATACTGTGATTTAGCAATGTTAACATTGCATCACATGATGAAATAGATTAAGTTGACAGCTTTGAATTCTGTAAAAGGAATGTAACAATGTTATGCAGCATACTAATTCTGTTGCCCAAGATTGGCAAGATTTGGTTGGAGTTTCCAAACATCAATTAGTTATCCAATGAATCTCTGATGTTTTAACATAATCAATAGTTTCAATTCTGGTGGTTTTGTTCGTGATCTGTAACCACAAGACCATATTGTCATTGGTTGTCACTCGATACTCTGGGATCTAATCTTGAAGTTAAAATGTCCAAAAATTCTACATGACTTATGTTAGTGCAATAACATCTATAGACTATTATCATGCTGTCACTCGCTAAATATATTTGTTTCTTGGGAACATTTCCGTTTTCTTCTTTACAGATTGTATATATGTTGTCTTCACTTGAAGTTGTTTATAACAGTGTTCTACGTTTTTATGTTGCAGGTAGGGCCCCAAACACAAAGAGGTTAAATTTGGAAGCTGTAGGTGTGGGGCTTGACAAGATTGGAGCTGTTAAGGTTGTTGAGCTATCTTTTAGTTTATCTTTAGACATACAATCCATTTAACAATTGTTCTCTTGATTAATTTTCTTCTGATCTGTTGGTAGAGGAGGCTACAATGTTGAAAGCATCACTGCATAAGTGCATCCATTGCTGACTAGAAAATATTGTTGATTTTCAACTAGAGTTAACTTTATTATGGTCCCTATTGTTCTTTAGGTTGATGAGTACTCACGCACCAATATACCTAGCATTTGGGCTATTGGTGATGTCACAAATCGAATGAACCTCACTCCTGTGGCCTTAATGGAGGGAACTTGTTTTGCAGTATGCATTTTTCCTTGAGCCCATAATTCCTTTATTTAGTTCAAAGGAAAAACGTGTGCCCACTCCTATCTAATATGTTTCTAATGGAATCTATTTCTTTTGCATTATGCAGAAAACTGTTTTTGGGGGGCAGTCTAACAAACCAGATTATAGCAATATTCCTTGTGCTGTTTTCAGGTAATTCCTGTGGCCTCAAATCTATTGATTCTACTTGGTTGTTGGTGATAATAGGGTCAGATACTTTATGACTTTGCTGTGCTTTTTTCCACACTCAGGAGATTACATCATAATCTGATACATAATGTCTTTTAATAGCCTAAACTAGAATCTCATGAGCCTTGTCATGTTGTGAAGAAGAGAATTTTTCCACATTCTTTGAATATAATGATTATAAAGCCCTTGATAATTTGGCTTATAGTGGTTAAACAGCTCCTTTCCTCATGCTGAACAACTTTTAGACAAGTTTTGTTCTACAAGTCAGTTTATCATTTAACTAATAGAAGTAGTTTCTGTGTCTTAAGAGGGAAAGGAGTGACTGTGACTTATGAAGAAGACAGAAAGATATGCTGTCACTTTTACTTTGCTACCCAAACTCTGCAGGTGTGCCTAACAGGAGACCATTTTTGACAAT
The DNA here is from genome assembly GCA_028565735.1 of Pinacopodium congolense. Taxonomy (NCBI): domain Eukaryota; kingdom Viridiplantae; phylum Streptophyta; class Magnoliopsida; order Malpighiales; family Erythroxylaceae; genus Pinacopodium; species Pinacopodium congolense. The sequence continues at coordinate 9,387,246 of JAOXYD010000005.1, read as the reverse complement.
TATGCTCACTATAATTGTTCTGTTGCTTGTGGATGTTGAGAAGGACCCCATAGTGAACATAATAAGAGAATTCATTCTTTCTTATTGAATGAGGAAGTTGAGCCAGTTGAGTTGGTTGATTGAATCCCAGTAGGCCTAGAGAGGACCATTGACTAGCATTAAGTTGTTGAGAAGTATTGTATAACATAGAAATATTATGTGGTCATAAGCCAATTTAAGGCTGCGTTCCATATTCTATCTTCAATAGCAAGTCAGGTACCTAGATACCCATCTCTAATCTGCTTATATGACAACATCTGGATGTGCATTTCAAGTAGTATACGGTGCTCCAATGCTTTTGAATCCTGGATATGTGCGTTAGCAAGTAGTATAAGGTGCTCCAATGCTTTTGATTCCTGTGCAAGGTATGGAGGTGCAAGATATGGTATCTTGTGGAATAAGACTAAATATATATGTGGGTTTTGTCATGAACACTGGTATTTAATTTTTAGCATAGGAGGTGTAGAAATTGAAGCACATCAACCAAATGGTAGAGGGAAATGTTTGTCGGCGAAATGGGGTAGATTGCATTTTACTGATGTTTTCACTACACTCTTGTCTATTTCATAGCCTTCCATAGTGCCTCAATAATGTTCTCACTACCATTTTCTCAAGTTTATTGATATTAAATTAACAATGCCTATGTTGATGCTACTCTGTCATTGATTTACTTGGTAGTAAATATTATCTACTCAGTTAAGCTCAGCAGACCTTGATTGTAATAATTGTTCTTCTTCATTGATCATTAGTGTTGGCCAAATTACCTAAGAATGTAGTAACACTAGATCCTTCTTGATGAAGTTTCCTAAATCTTCGTGTGCCTTCGTCTGTTTGGTGCTCTATGAGATTTGGTCACCTCCGCTTCACTGTTGTGATATTTTTTCTCCTTTGCAGCATACCACCTCTTTCTGTAGTAGGCCTCAGCGAAGAGCAGGCTGTAGAGCAAGCAAATGGTGATATCTTAGTTTTCACTTCAAGTTTCAATCCTATGAAGAATACTGTTTCTGGGTAAGTATTTATGTTTAGATCATAGGTCTTGAGCAGGCTATGGATCCATTAATTTAGAGTTTACTATTATGATGAAGCCACGTTATGAAAAGTCAGATTTGAACATGTTCAGTTGAAATTCTCCCATTTATATACCTAAAATTGTGCAACCATAATGTATATGTCTCAAAGTTGTCCTATTACTACTTTTGAACAGAAGTTAAGCTTTGGTAAAAGTCCTCATTTTGCACTAGTGCTCCCAACAAAATAGAAACAAACAAAGATAATAACTATTCACCCCACTTGATAGTTTACCCATTTTCCTCCTTTCTTTTGATATCTTGTCTCTTTAAGCTGCATTATATTCTAAACTGACTGTTTTGTTTACATAGAAACATTATGCTGTGGAAAAAGGTTGTATCATATAGCAAATAAGCTAGAGATGCAAGTTTACATGTAATATTTAAAAATTAGAATTTGGTTAAACCAGAAAGTCATATTGTCCATATGTATTATGGATTTGGAATAATCCATGTTGCATTTTCGATTGTAGTTTAGTTTTCACTCAGGAAAATAAACTATTTGCTGTTTGAATAATTTAGTTAAGGAGGCAGAATTTTTTCATCGATCTGAAGATCCATTGCTTCAGATGATTTGCCATATAGTTTATTCTTGTGTAAAGTGGAGTGCTCAAAATGTGCGTGTTTGTTTTTTGAACCGGTTTGTAATGTTTTCCAGACGACAAGAGAAGGCAATAATGAAGCTCATTGTTGATGCTGAGACAGATAAAGTTCTTGGAGCCTCAATGTGTGGACCAGACGCTGCTGAAATTATGCAGGTATAACAAAGAACAAACTTCTTAAACAATGACCTCGAATGCAATGCTGTTAAAACTCGTTTTACTATTTATAATTAATAACTTAAATTCAACTTGATCTTAGGCTCATAATTTTCATGCATACATGTGTATCAGTTCTCAGTTGTGCTTTGTTACAAACTGATCAAAAATATGTATCATAAACTCAGTTTGTAGGAAATGTAGTTTCAGGCATGGTCACTTCAATCTGTGTCTTTGTGTGCACTGTATGCTATCATTTTTTTAGGCTTAGCTTTCTGGTGTAAGACGACAGAGAAAGCTTATCCTGGAGTCAGCAAATATTTGAGAGCCCCTAGCTTTAAGGAAGTCAGGAGAATCTTCATGAGCTGGACTTGATTCCTGCCAACTTCGTGATAAGGGGAATCTGCCATCCTAAGAATTAATTTGGAACTCTTTTAACATAGAAAATGTGTCTGGAACTATAGTGAACAGTTTAATTTAGCTGTAGTGATTGTCCATACTTGATCAATTATGTGCACAATTGAATATTTTTCTACATAGAAGTAGTTTTCTAGATTCACAGTGGAATTTTCACTTCTGAACAAGGTGAATTTCGGCTGCCTGACAATCACCATTTTTTTGGTACTTCAGCTGACATCACAATTGGCTTTAGTATTTCATTCAGTTTCTGATGTTGCAATGTTGTTGTGTTCTGTTAGGGCATTGGTATAGCATTGAAATGTGGAGCAACTAAGGCACAATTTGACAGCACGGTAAGAGCTTTTCCTGTTAAGCCAGGATGGTAAAGGAAGCATGTAATAATTTTCTGTTGCAACAGCGCCACCGTAAATAATAAGTATAAATAGCGCGGTTATCTACTTCCAATAATGTACATTTAATGACCAAAATTTTTTTACCTACAGGTTGGAATACACCCTTCTTCTGCTGAGGAATTTGTGACCATGCGTTCAGTGACAAGGCGTGTCACTCCAAGTGGCAAACCAAAGACAAATCTATAAAATACTGGAGAAAGTAAGGGAAATCCAAAGAACAGATAGAAGTGAAGGACATCATTTTGTAGTCTCCTTTTGCCAAAGCCATCATTTGGTTTAGTTCATGATCACATAGAAATAAAAGAAATGAATATAGCAAAAATATATTTAGTTATTATTCTTCCATTAACGGAGATTCTATGGGAAGTTGGGTCTATGGTTTGATCTGGCAGTTGTCGAATGTATGTACTTTCGTTTTTGAATATACGTCTTCACATGGATTGGGATCTTTGTTGATTTTACCATTCTGTTCTAGTTCAGTAGAGCGAAATTTGCTACAGTTATTGCTAATTGCTACTACCTGTGTCAATTTACAAATAAAATTCGTCATCAGTAAGGTAGAATTTATACCAGCAAATTGGCTTTAACCTTGCTAGGAATCTCAACACGTTACCAGTATCTGACGACAATTCAAGCTATTGATGCTACACAATTTTGTCTCTCGTGATGAGGCAAGGATGAGGCCAGTGAAGGTGGGATATGTATGAGGTGTGCGTGTAAAATAAGCTGGAGAGGAGAGGAAAATTTCACTTACTCTTTCTCAATCTTTAATTTCTTTGGGAGCAACGTCCATCGTAAAACACGCTTACTCCACGGTGACAGGTGTAACTTTGTCCGGATAAGCATTTTACAGCACTACCCCTCCTTTATCTCTTGTACAAATAGTTTGGTGTTTAATTACGTACGAGATAAACCATGATAAGCTGCCAATGTGTGTCACATTGTATGGGCATTAGTTAGTGCCAGGAACTTATAGAACAAATTGCACGGTTAATGTAGCTATGAATGATAACAAGTCGTTATTTCCAGCAAATTTCATGACTATGCAGATAAGGAGACCGTGATCCTCGGGATATTTACCTAGATATATTAAAAGTTTTATGGCTGCCTGTAATATTTACATAACAAAAAAAGGATATTGGAGTTGCTAAGCCACTGTTTTCCCTTCACATACATCGCAGATTACATGTCCGAGGCCTTCACAGTACGGACACTTTGCTCCCTCATCTACCCACTCCAGGAACTGCATGACAAAGAGAAATACTGTTGTCAGAATAAGAATATTGCAGAATTGTGAGATAATGATGGTTAAAACAATGGATAAGGATTATGTGTCGAAGAAAGTAATCAACGCAGATAGGGAGAGCTATCAATAACTTCATACCTGTGGTTCAATGTTTGGTTCGCCTGTTCCATCACATTCTGAAACAAAGAACAACATCAATAAGCTAAGATGTACAGAAAATGTATAGGGAAACTTAAGAAAAATGTTAGCTAGTTGATTGGCACTCTCAAAAAACCATTTAACCAAAAAGTTTAGCATGATAGCAAAAGCAGTGGTAGCAAATCCTTGTGGGAAGGAGGTCTCAAGTACCCTCCTCATTTCTAATTTGCTTGCACTTTGTGAAAGAGCATGCCAGAATAATCTATGATGCGTCCGGCCAACAACTGTCTTTTGAGTGTCTGATTTCTTAATAAAAGCCATGCATGTGAAATGTGAATGTGAATTTAATCATACTAGATCTTATCATATCACGAGAAATGTGATCGTCTGATGTTAACATACTATCCTAATCCCACTCGCAATTCTATAATTACTAATTTTCTTTAGATATTTTTAGAATGATCATAAAAAGACGAAACATCTGATTGAGAGAAGATTACAGTGTTCCTTTTAATGATACTAAATGGAAATAAACTGAACGAACAAAAAGAAATTTTAAATTCTTCTCTTGGTAATGGGACCAGGACAAAATATTATGTTTCTTCTTCATCCCCAATACATAAAGACATTTGTTTTAGCAACAAAAACTACTAGCCTTTTCCTATTAATAACAATAATGCACAGCCAGGCTTATTAAGGTATGCTTCAATACGTAGACACAAAATAGTCTTTGGAAAGTATGTACCTGTGCATATTAAACGCCCTTCCCCCCGACATGTAAGGCACTTGGTTGTGGAAGGACTTGTTTTGTTTCCACCGGCTATCTTATCTCTGTTAACAAGTCTAGATGGCTCCTCCCAACGATTCTCCCCTATCAAAAACACCCGATGCTGAGAAACCCCAGTTTCACTAATACCATCTTCTTTCACAACTTTCTGCCATATTTCGGAGATTTCCGTGAGAGAAGAGACCGCAGATCCGTTGGCACTTTCCTAACGAACAGAAGGCTTCAGAAAGTTAACAATATGCTGCGATATCTCTCTCCGTGCACAAATTAACAATTGACCATAAATACACACTATACAGGGGACGATGCATGTGTAGATCTATGGATACTTGTTTGCATTTGTGTCTAAAAAGAAAAATAACGCATAAATGAGGGCATACACATGCGCATGCTTGTGGCTCACAAGAGCTGTTTGTGTGTGTGTGTTCTGTTCTTTAATCTCTAGTTATGTCTTGGCAGAAACATAAACAGCGGACAGTTGATCAACATAGCTAACCCACATCAACTGGACATATACCAAACATATTCAATGCACACACTTCCAGCAGATTATTGACTAATAATGCTTGATATCCTACAAGCCATTTGCTAAGCAGGCGAAAGTAAGAAAGGGATGAACAAGGGCAATAATATTGTTGAAAGCTACAAGGTACAAAATACCTTCAGTGAATCAGTTACATTTTCAATAATTTTTGGTCCAGTGCTCTTGATTTGTTGCCCCAGAAACAATCTTTCAAGAAGTTCCTCAGTCATTATTCCATCTTCGGAGGTTCCTACTGTTGACTGCCAAGCAAAATCATTTAGAATCAATTAACTAAAAGATTAAACAGAATGTTCCACATCAGACGACAATAAAGAGATGATACTGCTGAATTTACATGCCCTCATTTGCATTAGTAGCAAGCGTGCATAGACATATTGATTTGACTAATTTAGTACTAGACATGGAATATTCTAGTTTCAGGATTTTCTATCCATAGTAGGTAAATTGGAACTTACTTGCCAAGTCTTTACTGCACGCTCAGTTCCACTTGAGAAACTAGAATATTCCATGTCTTCTTCACCTGAGTAAAAGCCTAATACTAGCAGTGCTTCCTGCAACAATCATTCATTTCATCGAGTAAAATCAAAATGAAGAGACCTTGTCACAGGTATCACAAAAGAAAACTATAACACTTCAATACATTCATATTTCAATTTCAGAGTTGTTCCAAAAGTTCCAGAATAAGTTTGAAATTTTACAAATTTTTATTAAAGGAAGGGAAGCGTCACATTTTACCACATTTATCATGTGAAATTTTATAATTATTTTTATTTTAAGAGTCATATGTTAACCTAAAATCTTTAAGGCAAAGGGTAATATATCTTTTATCAAATATATAATCACTCTTTTTTTTGTAGGATTTATTAGTTATTTTAACAATAAGCACCTAAATGTAACATAAATTATTACTGTGGAGGTATCCAAGAATACGGGGACAAAAACTTCAGAAGCTAATAACAGCACAAAATGCAGGAATTTTATAACGAATCCACAAAGTTACATCACAATTTGCATCACATTGAGAATCCTCGCTGTTCTCACTGGCGACATTTATTGTGCCATTATTTTCAGAACATTTGTCCAACAGAACTACTCTGGAACAATAGATATATACAATTTTCAGTAAGATTTCTATTCATAATCTTCATACCTATGTACAGCCTTTTTATCTAGTAACTCAGTCCGTTCCACAAGGAATTTCCTGAACTAAGTTAGAACCATATAGTACCACTGGCACAACCAAACAGATATACAGACTATAAATATATCTAAACCATCCTCTAGATGACAAGAACAACTGCACAGTTGCAATAAACTGAAACAACATAAAACTCGCCTTTGTTATAACAATCATTAGAAGGAATGCGAGCAGACCTGCATTGCTCGAACTTCCGCTCCTTCGCTTCCTCTCCTCAACGTGTTTCTCTTTGTCTCTGTCACCTTCACCTTCACCTTCACCTCCTTCTCCTCCTCATTCTTCTCCAAAACATTAATCACCTCCTTGGCGACCTCCTCCTCGACAGTAGGACTAACACTCGAACCGCTCTCAGTGATCAAATTCCTATCCTTCAAAACCTGCAAAAGCGCGCCAACTTGTGGAGTCTGATCTCCTTCTTGAACCGAGATCCGCCTTTCTAAGGCCTGGATACGGAGCTTCAGCGATTGAATCTCTGCGAGCAGTGAATCGCGCTCCCGAAGCCACCGCTGCTCTTCCCGGAGCCAACGTTGTTCCTCCCGGAGCCACCGCTGTTCTTCTCGGAGCCAGAAGAACTCCGTGTGATCGGAGGAGCTGGCTTCGTTGAACGAAGACGAAGAGGAGCAGACGTGAGAAGTTGAGAGAGACAGAGAGAGTAACGAAGTAGAAGAAGATCTAGAAAGCTGTGGAAAAGATAGATAGTTAAGAGACTTGTTTGGGAGAAGAAAAAGTGAAGAATAGAGAGGGAGAGAAAACGAAGCGGACATTGGAGAGTCTAAAGAGATAGAGTGAGTAGAGAGGATATCTTCATTATCAGATTTTTAACTAATGGGCGGGAAGATATTTTCATGTAATTAGACAAAGAGTCGTGGTTAAAAATTCCATTAGGCTTGAGCCTATGCTGTGCTTGGTTCATCTAGAGTTATAGATCTTAGATATTTGTGTAGTGTAGATAGAGATGATAATGCTCGAGTTCGATCCGAATTAAAAAAATCTGTTGGGCTGGAACTTGAACTCCTGTTTGAACTTAATCGAATCTAGATAAGTGATCTAAAACCAAGTTCGTTTGGGTTTTGAGTATATCCAATAATCTCAAATCTATTTGATGGATGGGTTTGTTAGATTCACAAATTTGATACAAATACATATATATATATATATATATATGATATTGGATATTGAATCAGGCATCCTCGTGCCATAAAACTCAACCTAAGTCTCACTATCTTCTTCTTCTTCTTCTTCTTTGCTAATTTGGATTGAATCCAAGCTCGAATTTAATTAAATTAGACTTGGTACTTTGACTTCGAGTTTGCAGATTTTGATTCCTTATGTTATGTTGGGTTGTAGATTGTAGTTTTATGTTATATTTGTTGTATATTTGTATTGGTAATTGTGTTTTCTTTATCGATTTCTGTGCTGTATTAGTGTGTTTTCTTTATCGATTTTTGTGTTTAAAAAAACAAGAAACTAAAACCAAATATAAAAACCAAAGTGAACAAGGCCTAACTTATCATTTTTTGTGGTTTAAAAACATTTTGATTGCTCCATATACACTTCTTCTTTTAAGTCACTGTTTAGAAATGTGGTCTTTACGTCCATTTGATGAAACTCTAAATCATAATAAGCCACCAAAGCCATAACAATTCTTAATGAGTCATTCTTTGAAACTGGAGATAAGGTCTCTTTATAGTCAATGTCATCTTTTTGAGTGTAACATTTGATAATAAGTCTGGCTTTATACCTTTTAATGTTGCCTTGTGAGTCACGTTTGGTCATAAAGACCCATTTGTAACCTACTTGCTTTGCACCTTCTAGCAGCTGAACTAATTCCCATACTTTATTGTCATCTATTGATTTTAACTCTTCTTTCATGGCATTGAACCACCTTTCAGAATTGTTACATTCCATTACTTGTTTGAATGAGGTTGGATCCTTATCAATACTCAAGTCACATTCATGTTCAAGTAAATAAATTTTATAGTTACTTGAAATAGCTAGTCTTCTTTACCTTGCAGACCTTTGTAATGCTATTTCTTATCGTATCACTTGATCATTTGTAACTTGCGCATCTATAACTGGTTCTTCATTAACATTTTCAATTTATAGAGTTGGAACATTGATTTTTGGTGTCAGTATGTTAGGTATCCATGATGTAATAAGCAAAACAACAACAGGGGAAACAACACTTGATTGAGGAGTTTCAACTCGACTCTCTTCAATCATCACTTTTTGTGGTTTCTCACTCCCACTAATTTGTCCATTCTCAATGAACCGAGCATTACTACACTCAACTATTCTCGTACTATGGTTAGGACAGTAAAATTTATACCCTTTTGACTTTTTAGGATAACCGATGAAATAACCATTAACAGTTCTCGCATTAAGCTTCTTTTCATCTGGATTATATAACCTTACTTATGTCGGACAATCCAAAATGTGAAGGTGTCGTAAACTAAGTTTTCTTCATGTCCACAGTTCATAAGGTGTCTTAGGAACTATCTTACTAAGAATCCTATTAAGCAGATACGCAGTGGTCTTTGATACATTCAACCACAACGATAAAAGTACAGTACCATAACTTAACATACTCTTAACCATATCTATAAGAGTACAATTCTGCCTTTCAACTACATCATTTTGTTGCAGTGTACCAGACATTGTGTATTGCTCACATATGCCTCGATTTGTAAGAAACTTTGCATATGCACATGGCCATTGTCCACTTTCATCAAATTTACGATAATATTCACCACATCTATCAGACCTCGTGATATTTACTTTTCTATTTAGCTGTCTCTCTACCTCGTTAATGAACATCTTTAGGATGTCTATGAATTGATACTTTTCATGTAGCAGATAGATATATCCATGTCGTGAGAAATCATTAATAAAGGTAATGAAATATTTTTCACCGTTCCAAGAAAGAACGTCGAAAGGATAACAGATGTCAGTGTGTATTAATTCAAGTAATTAACTACTTCTTGTGGCTAGATGCTTTGATATATGTTTGATTTACTTACCTTTAATGGAATCTACACATATATCCCAGTCAGAAAAATCCAATTGAGGTAAGCTTTCATTTTCACTAACCTTTGTACCCTTTCCTTTTATATATGACCTAATCTTTTATATTAAAAAAAGCAGAACACTCATTATGTGCACTACGTTTACTTCCTATAATATGATTAACATGATACAGAGATTCAGCACAATCAACATCAAGATTGAAACGATATAAACAATCCATTAAAGTACCTGAACCATAATAGTACTTGTGTTTATACAATGAGAAAACACTAATTCCAATCTTAAAGTTAAAACTTCCATCATCCAACTTTGCAACAGAAACTAAATTTCTAACTCATTCAGGAATATAAAGACACTTTTCTAGATCTAAATAACATCTAATGTCCAAGATTAATCTGTACGTCCCAATGTCCTCTATTTGTGCCTTCATTTTGTTCCCTGTATACAAGAAATTTTCAGTTTCGATTATGGTTTGGATTGAAAGGAATCCCTGTAAAACATGTGACATATGAGTAGTTACACCGGATCTAACCACCAGGTATTATTAGGTACTTCAATAAGATTTGATTCAAAACATACCGAAATATAGTATGTACCTTTCTTTTCGAACCAAGTCTTTCGTTTCGGACAATCCTTTATGAAGTGACAAAGTTTCTTACAGAAATAGTACCTCTTGACTTTATGAATTCGACCCTCATTTACTTTGCTAAGAGCTTTATCTTTATCCTTACCCTTTTCCCTTAGTTTATTCTTACTGCTACTAGCTCCTTGATGAAATGTCAGATAAATAGAGTGTTTCTTCATTTTCTTCAATCTCCCTTACTCTTGAACCAACATAGCCTTAATTTTCTGAAGATTCCATTTTTCCTCAATGGTTTTATAGTTCACCTGGAACTGGCCGAACTCAAGAAGACGTGAGTTGATAATAAACTGCATTAGAAAGAACTCACTTAGATCCATACCCATAGATTTTAGTTTAGTTGCTAAATTCGATATAAGTGTTACATGATCATGAATGGGTTGAGACTAATCAAATTTTTTGGTAGTCAGCTCACTTATTAAAGTTCCTACTATAGACTTGTCGGTTATATCGGATTGGGAGTATTCTTTAAGTTTCAATATGAACTCCTTTGCGTTATCCGTCTTAAACGTTGGTGGCTTCACATTTTTGTGATTATCATTCGCATCAAGTTCAAACTAAGCCTATTAAACCGTTCTTAAGTCTCGTAATAAGACTTTTTCGCTTCAGAACTATTATCAATTATGGTTGCGAGCCTTGCGTTTAAAACTAAAGATAAGTCCAAATCCATTACACCCAGTTGAAACTGAATTTGTTTGGACCAATCCGCATAATTCAGACTATTGAACTTGACAAGCTCATTTCCTAAAGCGAACAAATTATTCGATGCTACAAACACAACATATAAATCACGCATTAATGCTTCGAGTAAACTTAAATGGATTTAGACTAACTTATAATTCTGATTATGTATCTAAAATCTCCTTTGAGTGATATTTAAATACATAGTTGTAACCTTTAATGACTCCAATAAAATTCACTATAATGGACAATCAATCATATTATAGTCAACATGCATGTTATCTTTAGATATATAATTATATTAACTAAATATGTTGATAAGTCCCTTTAATGTCATTAATCATAAGCAATGGTCCACTTTTAGGTGACTTCTTAGCGTTATAATTAAAGATCTCAATTATTCAATAAAACTTTATGTCATTTTAGTAGCATCATATCAATATGAATAATTGAAATTTTCACAATTAAATGTTTAAATATTTCTAAAATAGGCACTCTAGTGACTAACAAGCTTTCTATGTAATAAACATCTAATTGGACAATTATCATATATGACAAAAATTTAATTTAATTAGCTTGGTCACTTTGGTGAATAACAAATTATCCTTCATTATAATAATGTCATGTATAAAATCAAACAAGTAATATAGAGATTTAATTTTAATTATGGCATAATATAAAATATTCAAAGTACTAAATAAACATAATATGACAATGATTTCCAAAATATATTATGCATCCATAATATATGAGCAATAATTATTCATATAGTTAAACAATAATTAATTAATTACCTTATTAATTAATTAATCAATTAGGAGTCAAAATAATAATTTTATAATAAGGGTTCAAAGTAAAGGTTCATAAACCTAAATTAAAAGCCTTAATTAGGATATAAATAAATCCTACAAGTCCAAAATAATATTTTGACTCAATTCATTTGTTGCCTTGGCCTAGGTCTATATCTCTAAGTTGTATTCAGCCCAGACAAGGGAAAATGCAGGCCCAATACACTGAAAAAGGGTCCAGAATAAGAAGACCAATCTGGAGCGTGATCTGCACATGCCAGAGCTAGTGAGTTGGCAAGTGTAGTTCATGCGCCATTCGTCCAGCGCTTGTCAGATGCTTGGAGGTTGAGACACGTGCCTTCGGTTCCAATTTTGGTTTTCTCCTTAAAAAAAAATCGTTTTAGGACCGTTTCTTTCATGGTTTGTCTCCAAAACCAAATCTTTCATAAGCCTTAATCGATTATAACAACCATTACTTAATCCGGTGGTCAAAATCAAGAGATATAGAGTTTTCTCTCACTAAAAACAATTTTCTTATTCTATTTTCTAATATGTCTATTATAAGATAATACCAAAAAAGAAAATCCCCTTATTTCAATTTAATCATACATTCAAACAGAACCAAAAGATAATCATTAATTCACGAACTAGTGTTCTTCAAACCATTAAACTTTTCGGTTCTATAAGGCCCCATTCAATGATATAACACCACTTCAACATTGTGGTTGTTCTGATTTCATATTAATACAGGGAAAAATTCATGGCAAAACACAGACTTTGTAGAGGAACATGGAAACATAGAGGAAAATCAATCAAACTAGAAACTGATTTATTGTTGTGTTTATTGGATTTGTTCTTTTTCATATATAACATTCAAAGTCAGTTTCATGGCAAAACAATTTCAGAGTCATACTCGTTTAATAACAGGCTTTGCTACCAATTGATAGCATTTATCAGGATCGATTAACATTTAATTTAAGAAACTCAAAATTGAATCCATAATACTTGATAATGTTAATTGATAATTCTTCCCTTTCTGCCTGGATTATTGTTCTGTATTTTCTCTGATGATGGAGAAAAATTGTTGTTTTGTAAAATTGATCTTAATGTAGTTAATTCAACTACATATCATATATACGTATTCATTATGAAAAGGGAAAGGTCCAGTGAACCCATTTAAGTCCAACTTGATAATGACCCAATAACCATAAATTGGATCCTATGTCTTGAACTTACAACTATTAGTGACATGGGTAAGAATTAATCTAATAATTTCATCTACAAAATACCTTTTGAATATGATGTAAAAAAGATAAGTGTATTCTTTTATTTATTATGTTTGAAAATTAATAAGCATATAAGTACATGATTTTCAAATTTAATTAAAAAGAACAAGAGAGTACTGGTTAAAGAATGATCTCATAATATATTTATTTTTTAATAAATTGTGTAGAAGATATGATTAGTTATATCAAGTTTGACAATTTTTATATTTTAAAAATCATTACCTATCTCATAATACGTTATTTAGTTATTATATAATATTTTATATCACATTGTCATAAACTATTTTGTATTAAAATTATGAATTTCCAAGATTACATCATTTTAAAATTTAAAATAGACTAAAATTAATTTAATTAATAATTTTTAAAATGTAAATTTGAAATTAAAAATAACAGAATACAAGATTCCCAATATATCTATCCTAAAAATATACCTTGTATTGATTGGTGAGATATGTTATCTCCAAACTTTGTGCCCCACATTCCTTTTTTGTATATTTGACGTATGATGGGTATAAATTGGAAAGAATCTGATTCTCAAACGGCAACTCAACTAGTCCAAATTGGCTACATCTTTTAGTCTCTGTCATATTAATTAAAACCCATTTATACTGACCCCCGCAACTGTCTCTTTTGTATTTAGGGTTTTATCTTTTTTGTACTCTACAAGACTACAATAGAGCCACCACCACTAATTTCTTGTCCCGTCAATTCAGTCACTTTCACCGGATTCAAACGACGGTATAAAATTCAATTCCAAATTTGGGGATCTTTATCCTAACTAGGGAATATTGTTTTATTATATACAATCATCGATTGTAATTTCTAAAAGATTTATTAAATTATAAAATTGTGAATTATCTTTAGAGAATTTCTAGTGTAAAGTTCAATTATCTAAATTTGTGTAATTATTTTTCATTATTTGTACTTAATTTACTAGTTTAATTTATTTAATTTATGCCTAAATTGTCTACATTTATATTAAACAATATTATTTGTATTTGTATTAAATAAATCTTTAAATAATAAATAATAATTTGTAAAATAGTTAAATAATAACTTAAATATAAACTAAACTAATTAAGTCGTTAAAGTTAAATAATTAAAAATAAAATAAAAAATCTCTTCACAATAAAATTAAAAACTTAATTCTCAATTATGTATAAGAATTTTAAATACTCGCTTTCAATTAATTCAATATTCTTATTTTTGTATTATTACTATTATCAATTTTCAAGCATTTAAAAAATCATATATGCAATTTTCAAGCATTTTAATTGGAAATCACAAATAACATATAAATAAAAAAACTTTACGTACTTGTCAATCGATCTCTATTATTGGGCTCCCAATGTAAGACGCATAATATTACAAAACATAAATATCCTACGGGGTGCGAATGATCCTATGCGTCAAAGCTGACAATGGCAAGACAGCATCATGGCCCACAAACCAGATCCAACAATTCAAGCGGGACCCCCCCAGCATCCCCAAATAATTGCCAGAGATTCAAGGATCAAATCTCATTCGTACACGTGTACTTCAATTCCACGCGAAAACCTAACTCCTTCCAGGCTCCATCCACGTGCTGAACCTCCAACCAATAGCAAAAAACCACGTAAATTTATTTTTTATATATTTACTAAAAGAGACATATCCAATTTATTTTTAATAAAGATAAACAAATCTAAAAATAACGCAGTCACGTTTTTTTTACAGGTTTAATTATTCGTTTGATTTTTTTATGTCTTTAAATTATTATTTTAAATAATATTTTTAATTATTATACAAATTATTTTATTATATTTTTCTCATTCTTATTATTTATAGTTTTAAATAAAATTATATTAAAATTTAAAATTTGATATTTTTACTTCTAATATAATGCCGTAGCAGACTTCGTACTTACTTTCCAAATTTCTGACTCTTTACACTGAACATAAATTTCTTGTGATTCAAAGATACTTTTGATTATCTCCTCGAATCTGGCGGTTACACTCTGGTTGATCGGAGAATGGTGGATCCGGTGGCCCCCGATAAGGACGAGGAGCTTGCACTTCTGTCGCTCAACGACAATGCTGACAACTCCTGGCGCTTGAACTTCGACGGTTATTCGTTGTCGCCGGAGGAGAAGAAGCCTCCCCGTGGCCTCCAAGACTGCCTCGGCGTTGCAGGTGATTCTTGCTGTTTTATAGTGTGAAAAAAAAGGAAAGAATCTTCAGTTTTATTTTAAGTTGTTATTATTTTATTGTTATGTTGAAATACGTATAGTATGTGAGCACCTGGTTTTATGCGAATGGTGTTAAGAGTTAAGATAGACATGTTCGAGAATCGGAGTTACTTCTGTGTTTTTTATGTCTGGGTTGGGTCTTTAGTGGCGGCAGCATCTTGGTTTTCTGGAATAGGAAAGTATATTTCCTTTTTGTTTTTGTTCGACCTATTTGTGGCTGTAATAGATGATTTTGAAGGAATGGATTTATTAGTAAATTTTGAAAAAAAAACAATTTTAAATATCTTGACTGGTTTGAGGAATTTCGATTGCTTAAAGATTGTTACTGAAGTCCGGCTTAGTTCTAGTTACTGCTAAAAGGCTGCGCCTTTTGATGTGTGTGCTTGTAAACCCAGAGAGCTTCGCAGTTCTGTTACTAAGGAAAAGAAAGTTCAGTATTAAGGTTTCGAACCAAGAGTTTTGAGTAGTTCTATGTGGCTTGGCTTTGTCTTATCGTGTAGGATTCTGTGGTATGGGTATTTAGATTTCTTGAGTTCTGTTGGGTTGGCGGTGAGGGAAAGCTACTGAATGGATGCCCCGTGCTTGTCTACTTTCTGGGTATTGAAGTCATTCAGAATTTGGTTTTGACGTTTGGATTACTTCAATATTGAATGTGGTAGTAATATTCGTCAATTGATGGTGCCAGGCCCGGAAGATAATGTGGCTGAATACTATCAGCAGCAGGTGGAAATGCTCGAGGGTTTTAGTGAAATGGATGCTTTAGCCGATCGGGGTTTTATTCCAGGAATGTCAAAGGTTTATTTGCCTCTTCATCTGTTGTGTTTAGTACTGGATTAGAGCATTCTCCATATTTTAAAACGTGACATTAATTGTTGTGATTGCAGGAAGAGCAGGACCAGTTGGCTAGAAGTGAGAACTTTGCTATTAGAATATCAAATATTGCTAATATGGCTCTTTTTGCTGCCAAGATTTATGCATCCATCAGAAGTGGTTCACTAGCCATCATTGCATCAACATTTGACTCTTTTCTCGATCTTGTGTCTGGACTCATCCTGTGGTTTACTGCTTTCACCATGAAAACACCAAATCCGTATCAGTACCCCATTGGGAAAAGGCGAATGCAGCCTTTGGTCAGTCCTTCTTCTATGTTCTTTGGATTAACAGAATTATTATATTCTCCTTGATTATTTATGTTAAGTTGTGCAGAACCCCGGTTGATTTTTTTTTCCCTTTAATGCTCTCTTTTTATTTTTCTATGGAATACCCCATCATCTGTCCACCTAGTGGATTATATGGTGCCCCTTTTTAGGAGATCCTGATTATATGTTAACCTCTGACAGATGAAATATCCTGCGCGTGACACAAGGTTTTCCAACATATTAGAGACTGAAGGAGAATAATGAACTTTGAAATAGGAGGAATTATGCTTTCTGATTTATGTGTTGTTAGCTTGTGGAATGTCATGCTATTCCAAAACGAGAAGTTGATACCTCACGTTAGTTATTTAATAATATAACTTGATATTTGTTTCTGTGATTGTCGTTGCTGGGTTCACATTTTCCTTAATCTTTTTGAATGTGATAAAATTACCTAGCTGAAG
This sequence comes from Pinacopodium congolense, assembly GCA_028565735.1. NCBI lineage: Eukaryota > Viridiplantae > Streptophyta > Magnoliopsida > Malpighiales > Erythroxylaceae > Pinacopodium > Pinacopodium congolense. The sequence goes on along the minus strand of JAOXYD010000005.1, from coordinate 9,370,405 downwards.
TCATCTAGACAACTATTTATTACTTGTCTTTAGTTTTCGTTTCATAGGAATGTCACATAGATAATTGCAGAATGCATCTCTTGCAGGTTCGTTATAGCTTTCTCTAAAATTGATTGTTTCATTTGCTGTCTCCAAATTCGCGCACATATGTATCGATGGATGCCCTTCACACCTCTGTGCTTACTCTATTACTTATTTATTAATGTTGTTCATTACCGTTCTCTTTTCCTGTGGCAGATGCTTGCTTTGTTTAAATAATAAGCTTCTCTCTTTTTTTTTTTTTTGAAAATTAATAACCTTCTTTTTATAGTTCATAAAATGTGTGTGATCTTTCTCATTTTTTGTGAATCCTATCTAGGGAATCCTTGTTTTTGCCTGTATCATGGCAACTCTGGGACTGGAGATAATATGGGAATCAATTCGAACATTGATATTTGATGTAAGTGGACTCTAACCGTTTCCCAGTTTTATTGAGAATATAGGAAATGCACTTCAACCATGTCTTACATTCTGTTTAATGTTTCTCAGGACAGTGCATTTGATCTTACTAAAGAGCAGGAGGAATGGGTTGTGGGTATTATGCTCTCAGTGACAGTTGTGAAGCTTATCTTGATGATTTATTGCCGCCTGTTTAAGAATGAGATCGTCAAGGCTTATGCTCTGGATCACTTTTTCGATGTTGTCACAAACATGATTGGCCTTGTTGCTGCACTCCTCGCCAAGTACATTAAAGACTGGATGGACCCTGTTGGAGCTATAATTGTGAGAAAAATCTGCTTCTCTTTTGGCTAACACTTTTTTTAAACATCTTAATTCATTACACGTGAACTTCCAATTAAAATGCTTTTATCAGTTGTGTATGGAGCAGTTGAGTTAAACTCTTTTGCATTTTGGATTTTGGAGGCACAAATAGTATGAAACAGACCATGACTGGGGTTTAAAGCCCTTTTAAGTTATTTAGATTTGATTTCTTAAAAGTGTAGGAGAAATGAAATGAACACCTTGTTGGAATGATAATAACTTTTAAGAAATTATAACTTGTGCATATCCTTACCAATATGAGATTCTGATGATGCTGCAGCTTGCATTGTACACAATATGGACATGGTCAAAAACCGTATTGGAAAATGTTAACACCCTTGTTGGAAAATCAGCTTCTCCAGATTATCTTCAAAAGCTCACCTACCTATGTTGGAATCATCACAAGGCCATTCGACACATCGATACTGTACGGGCTTACACCTTTGGATCACATTATTTTGTCGAGGTTGACATTGTCCTACCTGCAAGCATGACCTTGCAAGAGGCTCATGACATTGGTGAGTCCCTGCAGGAAAAGATTGAGCAATTGCCAGACATCGAGCGTGCCTTCGTTCATCTTGATTATGAGTACACCCACAAACCTGAGCATGCTCAGTCTCACTCATTTTAGCTACTGTCATTTCTCAACAAGGTCTGTCTTCTTTCTGTTAACTTCAACCAAAGTTCATATAGGGTTGCTCAAGTTACTTGACATCAATAACTCGCAAACTAGGAATGATGGGAATTCATGACAGTATATTATATTATTATGCCTTCATAGTTAGTGGACACAGTCTACTACTCCAACTTGCTATTCGCTCTGTTTAAGAATCAAAATACCTTGTCAATCTAACCTTGTATTTCCACTAGATAAAAATACTCGGCTATATCTCGTGTTTAATGTATATATTTGTTACTGATATCCTGAAGCAGGATTAACACCATGATGATAACTATTTTCCTCTTGCTTTCTACAATTCATCCATCTTTTTGGCATATATTTGTGTTGCTCATATGGAGAAATTTTGAGAATCCCATTCCGTTTCATGTTTTGTTTCTGTGCAACAAGTTGTCTGATACTGTATTTTTGGTGTAACCAAGTTTAACTGAAATAAAACTTGATAGTCGAGGTCGGTTAGGTATGATAATTGAACTACGTTGAATTATATTATCTTGCATAATTTTCTAGTCTGGACAATTTTAATAAAGGAAAAATGTCTAAATATGCCCAGAACTTATTCATAATATAATCAAGTTCATAAAACTTGACGATACATATGCTTTCTACATGATTGATTGAAATAGATGATGGACTAGTAGCAAAAGGAAAAGCTGTCAAGAGCTCTAGCAACAAGGTACAAACTTCAATGCATTTATGGAACAACTTGTGTTTTCAAGGATGAAAGATGAAGAAGAAGATCATACATATATATATATATATTTCCGAATATCTCTCTCTTTTACCATAGCCAAAAATGTCGATGTTGTCTTGACTCTTGAAAGAACCTCTAGTGCTTCCACTAGCTCTACTGGAGTTTCAAATATGAAAATTATGTTAGAGGTAAATAGAGATACTACCCATTTTCCCATCATCTAACAATCAGAATAATTTTATCCATTTAATTGAAAAAGACAGTAGGAGAATAAAAACTCGAGGGAATGATATCTATTCTTGTCTGATTTCATCAATTTATTTAAATTCTTATATTCTAAAAGTCTAATGAAAGTTATTTCAACTGTCTTTTCTTTGAAGGTGTAGTCAATAATTCCAGAAAACTCCCAAATAGTTGTCACAACACTGCTTTGTGTGGAAAGAGAGGGGATCTTGAGGCTACTGTAGGAGTATCCAAGTGGGCTTTGGGGGGGAGTTTCTTTGATCCCTAATGTCGGACTTGGACCTTAGAGGGCCTACATCTAACCCAGCCCAAGGACAATTTTCAATAATCAATGTATAGATTTATATAACAGTTAGAGAACTATCCTCTACCAAGTCAGCTTAGAACCAAAAGAACGGTGGCCAATTATCAGAATGTGCATCTTTTATTCAACACACAAGCCATAGCTCCAAACCACAGGGATTACATTTACATATCTTTTGTTCAACTAGTGGACGACTTGAGTTCTGTGTTTGACATTCACCACATTCATAGAAAAGTCGGATACTTGAAAAGGTTTCAAAGCTTAGATCTCCTTCATGCATTAACCTTAGGCTCCCATCCAGCAATGACATATTCTTTTGCAGCTTTTGTTTTCTCGAAAGATTCACAAGAAAACATTATCTGCCAACAAGATTGGAAGAATTAACCATTGTTAGCCCACAAAAGACCAGAGACATCAATGGATATAAAGGAAACTAGAGTGGCCTATCTACTTATGCTAACATAGGTACAACATGAGATTGAAAGGCCACAACTGAGTAATGTTCGTGTTCTAGTTATGAAATGGCAGAACATCAGCAAACAGCCAGTTTTGTTTTCAATTCTGTTTCATTTGGGGGGAAGGCTAGTAAGCGAACATACGGTAGCGAACATTTGTTGGTTGATAGTTAAAGATGTGCTATTAGCCATTGGAATGCATACCTTCATGTAGTTGTGAACATGGGTTAAGTTTTCAGGAAGAGTCCACTTCTTAAAATGACCCAAAGCAATCTCAAGATGGTAAAGCTTTGGTGCCAAGCTCAAGTCAGTAGCAGTGAGCTTTTCCCCAGCAATGAAAGGACCCTGGTTTTTATTGGCATAACACATGTTAGCCTCTATCTCAAGTTCAAACAGTCAAGTGAAACCAAAAAAGTCCATTATGATGTGCAATTTTTTCTAGTTAGGTCATCATACATGTGCCTTAAGATGCTCATCCAATGCCCTCAACTCCTCCAGCAGAGCCTCTTCCGATCCGTCACTCGGATCCTTGCTCTTCAAAAACTTGACAAAGGATGGGAATATCTTTGAACCACTGCAGCGTAAGATGGTGCAAATGCAAGTGTCAATTTCAGTCCAATAAAAACTACATGACACTATCTATCTCTCCAAATGAATGCCAGAAAAGTTCTGAGAAAGAATGTTATACTTACACAGAAGCAACTTCAGGAGGTGTCTCAAGAGATGGCTCAGGATCAGTGTTTTAAATACCGTACCGGTACCGGTACCGGATTGGTCTCAAAAACGGTACTGTACCGGTACCGTTTCGGATAATTATTTTAAATTATAAATTAATTTATAAATTTTATAAAATTTAC
>JAOXYD010000005.1:9346827-9358061 GCA_028565735.1 Pinacopodium congolense | reverse complement strand
TATTTTATAATTTTTGTTATATATTTTTATTTAAAATAATAAACTTTAAAATAAAAAATTTAATATAATATATTTTTAATATTATAATTTAGTAAAAGATTAATAAAAAATAGATTAATAATTTATGCATCTTATTATTTTATACCGGTTTAATACCGATTTTATAACGATTCCACTAAATTTTTAACCCCTTCCCTTACCGATTAAATATCTGGTCTACTTTTTACAACATTGCTATATACATATTAATATCACAATTTGAGCATTAAATCATTTTTCTCGGTATAATTCAATCTCAAGGCGAGCTAAAAATGGCCAGAGCTTAACAGTTTATACAAGCCGAACCTGGCCTATCAAATGCATGATTTATCGGATCTTAACTCGGCCCGAGTTCTGCTGTTGGATTCGGGTAAGGTCTACAACGAAACCGAATGAGAAAAGACGTATCTCCTTTACTTTCCAAACCTCAGCTTTGGACGTCAAACCTCAGCTTCGGACCACCTTAATATCTACTGTTTGAGCGCATCGTTGTCCGCTAAACTCTATAAAATGCGACCTTACGTTGTTCTCAGCAATAAAATTTTTTCCCAATAATAAAAAGGCCATAAAAAAAAAAGAAAAGGCAACGGAATCTAGTGTAAATTTAGTTGATTTGATCAGTAATTCTTCGAAATCGGCCTATCTTATTAATTGCAATATAGGGGTTCGAGTTTTTGTCAAATTTAGAGACAATGGATTAGTAATTACGATCTTTGCGTTTAGTGATACTACTACTGGACTGAGCTCAAGATTCCAAATTCAGAAGCGCTGATCCAGTCTAAATCTTTATATTGTAGAGGTTGGTTTGCCCTTTTTCTTGTTAATGTAGTTTGGAATTTGATTGTCTGCTTTTGTTTAAGGAGGTCGTTGTCATTGTTCTGTTGTTTCCTTTCTTCAGTTATCTTTTATTGTGTCTGTCCGTTGGATTTAGTTTAATTGGAATTTGGGTATGATGGGTTAATTTGTTCTCTTTTTTGTTTATTTAATTACATCGATTAAATGTCTTTGATTTGAGTTTGCAGTTGGGTTCAGTTCAGTTTTGCGTACTGTAACCATGGCGACGAGTAATTGGGAAGCTGATAAAATGTATGTATAATTTCCCTTTGAAATTATTGGTGACTACTTGTTATAAGTTGATCTATGTGTTTATTGCTTTTCCACCAATGGGTTTTGTGTAACTTGTGCTGGTGCTGATGCATAACGTAGGCTTGATGTTTATATATATGACTATTTGGTGAAGAAAAAGCTCCATGCCACTGCAAAGTCATTCATGACTGAAGGAAAAGTTTCCCCGGATCCTGTAGGTAATGATGATAATTGTGAATATTTATCCTTTCTATATTTAGAGTAATGGAGGTGCAAGTTTAGGTTGACAATGAGTTTCATATTGAATGATATGTCGCAATGAATGTTTCTGGCTTGGTTTCAATTGGCTACCACTTCAAAACTGTGCCAAAAGGGTCATTTAACCAATTAACTTCTGGTTTTATATGCAGCAATTGATGCCCCTGGAGGGTTTCTTTTTGAATGGTGGTCTGTTTTCTGGGACATTTTTATTGCACGGACAAATGAGAAACATTCAGAGGCTGCTGCAGCATATATGGAGGTGACTCCTTAGATTTATAATTACAACCATAGGAGTTCTATCTGATTATGCACAATGTTGATACATTCTTTGTGTACAGGCCCAACAAGTAAAAGCAAAAGAACAACAGTTGCAAATGCAGCAGTTGCAACTAGTGCGTCAAGCTCAGTTACAGCGGGGAGGTGCAAATACTCCACCTCTTGGTGGACCTGTAAATGCTTTAAGTTCTGATGGAATGTTGGGGCAATCAAATGCCAGTGCAATGGCAGCTAAAATATATGAGGAACGTATGAAACATCCTAATCCAGTGGATTCTGATACATCTCAGCCTCTTCTTGATGCAAGAATGGCCCTCCTAAAATCAGCAACAAGCCATCCTGGGTAATCTCAGTTGTGATGTTTAGTAGAATGTCTTCATAAGTCTTTGCATATTGACTTTTTTGGGCTGCAACAGCCAGTTGGTCCAAGGAAATCCTGGAAGTGTGACTGCTGCATTGCAGCAGATGCAGGTACAAACTGAGCAACACAACATAACACTTCAACGACTGCTTCAACATCTTGGATGCTCTTTAGTTGCCTTCTTAGTTAGATTGATTTATTGATTTGTTTCTTGATTTTCAGGATGTGAAAGGTGATATTGGCTCAGGTGCTCGAAGATCCTTACCTATGGCTCCTTCAACTTATGGACCTGGGATGATGCAGTCCAGACCTGGAATAGGAAATGCAGGTACGTTTACTCCTTTTGAATGGTAAATAGGATTTTAAGATGCAGATACTTATGTGCAACTATATTTTGTTAAATTATTATCGTTATTATGTGTATCAAAGTTTTATACAGCATACTTTTTAGAGCAAATTAATAAATCAGATGAAAAAGGATGAGAATCTCTTCTTGCCTTACCATCCAATGCGAGGCCTACTCACCAATTAACAGTTCACTCCTTAACCAAATTTATTTCTTGTTTGCACTCTTTGATCTACCCTTTCATCTTGGGACTTCTTGTTGAGACAAAGGGATTTACTGCACTGAAGTCTTTTGTCAAAAGTGGGTGAAAGAGAGGATTTATACTGGTGAGGCTTGTTGCAATTCAGCGGTACAGCGATGGAAATGATGTTGCCTGCTGGTTGTTTGTGTAAGAGAGAGAGAGAGAGAGAGAGAGAGAGAGAGTGATGTTTGAGATGAAAAAGGAGGAAGGAGGCAATTTCTGCATTTTCTATTTCAGCTGCATATCTTGCAAATTCTGAAATTTATAATGTTCTTCCTTCTAATAATGGGTTGAATTTCCTTCTCTTTTCGCTGGCTGAGGTTTAGGTGAATACAGTAGCCAATAAAGATTTAAAAAACTAGACTTCTGAGAAATAACCTTTAAGAGCATGTTTCAATTATTTCTATATAATACAAGAAATCAGGTGAGGTGTCTACCTTGGCTATGTTGGCATGGTTTTACTGGTTGAGCATTTATACACTCTAATGCGAAAAATAGCTGCCAAGATTTATTCTTGTTGGTTGCCTGGCCATAAAAAAATTGAATCCTTTTGGAGTTGTTTGGTTCCTGGGTTTGCTAATATTTGTCTTTCCAACTCAATGATTTTCTTATTTATATGTGTTCCTTTATCATATTCAGGATTGAACCCTGGAGTCAGTGACCTTCCATTAAAGGGATGGCCATTAACTGTAAGTTCATTGCAGAGGGCAGTTTTATGTGAAGGGAACCATTCAAAATATCAAATCAATTACTATTCTTTATGATACAGGGACTTGAGCAGATTCGACCAAGTTTGGGTGCACAAGTTCAAAGACCTCTTCTGCATGGTGCAAGTCAGTTTCAGCTTTTACCTCATCAACAACAACAACAGCTTTTGGCACAGGTTCAGGCACAAGGTAATCATGCTACTTTACCGCCACATGGAGATATAGATCCGCGAAAGCTTGTTGGATTGCCTAGAGCCACTTTACATGGCAAAGATGGCCAAACAAGTGTTAATGATGGTTCTATTGGTTCTCCTATGCAATCAACTTCATCTAAGGTAGGGTTTTTATTCCTGTTGCTAGTGTACATAAAAATAGCCTTTAAGGATCTCTTTATCTGATTCTTTGGAATTGCTTTGTGTTGTACCTCAAAGCAGATAAACGTGCCGCAGATGCAATCATCCTCTCAACAGCAAGATCCTTTGCAGCCACAGCAAACACAGCAGGTTGTTTCAATTTAGTATGACATCATGATATCTTTTTTTTTTTTCTTGGTTTCGAGTTTAAAGATACTTGAACTTTACATGTTTAAGAAACAAGAACCCATTTGGAGTCTCTAAGATGTCAAAGTTAATCAGCAATACTTGTCTGTGATGTATCAGAATAATCGAAAGAGGAAAGGCCCTTCATCTTCTGGAGCTGCTAATAGTACTGGCACAGGAAACACTGTAGGTCCTTCACCTAATTCACAGCCATCAACTCCATCAACTCATACTCCTGGTGATGGAATTGCCACAGTGGGAAATCTGCAGCATGCTAATAGTACTTCAAAAGGCTTGATGTACAACAATGACGGTACGGGAACTCTTGCATCATCCACAAACCAGCTGGTATGTAGTCCTTTTAAATTTTTTACATAATAAATAGAAGTTTTTTTAAGAAATATTCAGTAGCTACACTAATTTTCCTGCTTGGAAGATTTGCAAAGTGCATTTGCCACTCTAGACACTAATTTTCATTATCAATCAAGCCCATACAAAAAGGTTCTTGAAATTTAATCGTTGAGCAAGATCAAGCATCACACCATTTGTATTATTTCTTTGTTCATGGATGTCTTTGCTGATGTTGGTTGGTCTAATAATGCTGGTTCATAATCATTGAATTCACAGTACCTTGACAGTCTGCAGTTAGCAGAGTCATTGATGTTGGAAAAAATTGATTATCCCCTTAATCTGACACTACTTGCTTGATCATAAGTGGTCACTGGGCTTTTATCTGCATATCAGGTTCTATTACTATTTTGGGCTTGTCATGAATAGTCCATTGGAGTTACTATGCAAAACTGAGATTTCAGGACAGAATCACTGCCTATCTCAGATATTGTTTTCTCATGCAGGAGGACATTGATCACTTTGCAGACTTTGCCTCCTTGGATGATAACGTGGAGTCATTTCTTTCACCAGATGATGGAGATGGAAGAGATTTGTTTTGCACGTTGAAGAAGGGCACTTCTGAACTTGTCCCAGAATCTTCAAAGGGTTAGCTACATTTGTATTTGCTTGCATCTTTGCTTGATTATGTTGACCAGAATAATGATTATGTTCTTGTAATCTCAGGCTTCTCGTTTACTGAAGTGAGCTTATTGCGTAAAAGCAATGGTAAAGTTGTTTGCTGTCATTTCTCTACTGATGGAAAGCTGTTAGCGAGTGCTGGGCATGACAAAAAGGTATTCTACTCTTCCCCAATATCCAAGTTGGCTACCAGAACATCTTTTTCTATTTCTGCATTATAAATTTAATCAGGGATGCTAATTGATTGATGCGTTGTTTTACATGGAAAATCCAAGAAATTATCAAATGCACCTATAAACATTGTAATAATCGCATAATTATTACTGCCTCTAAATTCTTCCTGTTTGACCTCTTCTGATCTTACAGCAAAGAAATTGACTGAGGCTCATTATAAAAATGATCATGCTTTTCAATCAAGGAGCATGGGGTAATTTTGAATCATGCTCAAGTTTTCACGAATTTATTTGGCTGATCTCCTGTGATTGGATCAAGTAGACGTACCCTTACAATAGCTCCAACTTTTTGTAGCTCACTCCTCTTTTGCTACCATCATCAGGGCTTTTGGTTTTTGTTTTTCTCTTTTGTTGTTGAACCCTTATTGTCAAAGTTAAAAACCTTTTCACCAAAATTTCTGATGATCTGTGTTATTGACAAAATATGGACCATCTTCCAGAAACATGACAGATATACTCTTGACTTATTTTGGAGGAAATATCATGCAATTTCACAATTATTATCCTTTAAGGTTGGGTTGGACAAACTTCCAGAACATGTCAAAAAGGAACTTTTTAAGATTCCTCTATTTTAACTTACTGAAATTCAATTGTGTATTATCGTTTATAAACTTTCAAGGATGATTACAGATGCTAGAAACAAGTGTAAACCTAGGAACAAATGCTTCAGTGATAGCAATGATGTGGACACTAATGTTTGTGTCAATAGGTTGTCTTCTGGAACATGGAAACTCTGCAAAGTGAGTGCACTCCAGAAGAACACACTCACATAATTACTGATGTTCGATTCAGACCAAATTCAACTCAGTTAGCAACATCTTCATTTGATACAAGTGTGAGACTCTGGGATGGCGCAAATGTAAGTTCCTTCCACCTTTACTTTCTTCTGCAGTGTTAGTTACTGCTTGGCTAAAATTTTTAATCAGGATTTATGTGGTAATATCAGCATGCATTTTTTGATGACTTCATGTAGATCTGAAGATTTTGATTTCAGTTACCTCTGTATATTTGATCAAAGAGTTCCAATACATGATTTATTTCTTTATGTATCTAATTTCTTTGATTTAACTACTGCTACTTGGTCTGTGTACTATAGGGCACTAATGAAACACATATTTTGCAGCCAAGATTTCCTTTGCGATCATTTACAGGTCATACGTCCCATGTGATGTCCCTGGACTTCCACCCTAAGAAGCATGAGCTGTTCTGCTCCTCTGACAGTAACAACGAGATCCGCTTCTGGAATATCACACAGTATCCTTCCACTCGCATATCCAAGGCCAGCTTTAAATCTTCTTTTGCTGTTGTTAACTTCTTTTCTTGAAGTTATAATGTAACTTCTTCCCTATTCTGACTTCAATTCTGCTGAGGAGCAGGGAGGTAATGCTCAAGTTAGATTTCAACCAAGAATTGGACACCTTCTAGCTGCAGCATCAGACACTGTTGTGTCCATATTTGATGTTGAGACTGACAGTCGGACACATACATTACAGGTACTAGTCTTCAGTTTAGAAGTTGTTAATAGAAAAAACATGCACTACTTTTCTACTTGCTATATGGTTTATTTCGATGTCCTGACATCTTTGGACCTTAGGGCCACTCCGCTGAGGTGCACTCAGTTTGTTGGGATGTAAATGGAGATTTCTTGGCATCTGCTAGTCAAGAGTCTGTCAAAGTGTGGTCATTAGCCTCTGGAGACTGCATTCATGAACTCAATTCAAGTGGGAACAAGTTCCATTCTTGTGTTTTTCATCCAAGCTACTCTACTCTCTTGGTTATTGGAGGCTACCAGGTGCTATACTCTTTCAACTTGTGATATGCTTGTTTATGCTATAAATTCGAGTTGGATTTTCTTGTCCTAAAGCATGTCACTGTGTTGTACTTCTATGAAGCTGGATGTATAGGATGGTGCATACTTGAGTGAAATCACTTCCAACTTTAACCATCTTGTTTCTCTTTAAGTGTCTTCAATTTAAAATGTTTATTGTCCAAGTTCTAGGAAACAAAAGTATTCCTTTTAAGGAATTTGCGATTCATATTTCTGGAAATACTTTAGTCCAAAAGTGTTTATTTATGACTGTTAATATTCACTAATCTATCTTTTACTTTGTAAACTATCTATCTCATTCAGTCATTGGAACTATGGAACATGGCTGAGAACAAATGTATGACCATACCGGCTCATGACGGTGTGATATCAGCTCTGGCACAATCACCAGTTACTGGGATGGTTGCTTCTGCAAGTCATGACAAAACCGTGAAGATATGGAAATAAAACCCGTCATTTGGTGCCTCAAAATCCATTAATATTGAGTATGTGCAGCTCATATATAAGCTCAAAACTATGATCCTGGAGAAGGAAGTAGCAAATAAATGCGCATAACGTGTAATTGTCTCTTCAATTCCATTATTAATCTTTACTTCATAAGACGGTTTTGAGGTTCCTTGCATTTGCAGCTGCGGCGGGAGTTCTTGCATTTGTTGAACCTTAAACTAGAACCTGGACAGAAACGTGTGTGATGATTGCTAATATGTTTATTAAGAGGTTTTCACACACTGTTGTCTTAAATTGGCATTTGATGTCAGAGCTTTGCTTTCCAGTAAAAGGTTTTTATTATGTAGGTCTTCCTCCTCGGTAAGACTGTTGTGTACGACGGATTAGTTAGATTTATTCGAAGAGTAATTTTGTGGATGAGTTCCATGAAGTCGAAGATATTGTACCCACCTCGTAATCTTATGATTCCCTATTTAGTCTGATTCTCGTCATTCTCGGTTACACCTTTTGCAAAGAAATAAGAAATTTTAATGCTCACCTAAAATATTTTTTTAATAATTCGGGGTAATTTGTAAAAAAGTTGGTTAAATGTTGGTTAATAATTTTTATAATGCAATAATTTTATTCGTCTCAACTTATAGTTAATGGGATAAATTAAATCTCATTAATTAATAGCTTTTTAATTTATAATTAGAACTTGAATTAAAATGTTAAATTAAATTTTAATTATTTAAATTGTAGATTTTGTATAGTTCCAATATTATTAATTTATAGAAATCTTATTGTATTTACTATAAATAAATAAAAAGATATAAGTCTAAATTAATATGTACAGAGAGGCTTTTTAAGTATCTTCTATTTCTTTTTAAATAAAACTTGTGGCTTATATACCATAAATCTTTATAGTTCAATAAGGGACGTTTGGTATCACTTCTGTTTTTTTTTATTTCTGTTTTTATATTTTTATATTTTTATTTTTCTTAAAAAGAAAAATGAAAACCTATTTAATTCATATTTGTAATAAAAAATAAAAAAATGTTTGATTGAGATTTATTAAAAATATATAATCTAATAATGATAATCAAATATAAAATAAATTTAAATTATTTGATCAAAATACTCTTATATGCCTTAAAAATATATTATTAGTCAATATATTATATTCATTATTCAATGTAAAAAATCTATTTATAAAATCTGTTTTCAAAACGAAAAAAACATAATTTTCTTATTTCTCTATTTTTATTTTTATTTTTTTAATTTTAAAAACAAAACAGAGGTAAACGCCATTTTCTTCTCTATTTTTCTATTTTTAAAAATAAAAATAAAAAACATAAATTTTAAAACCCTAAAAAAGAAGGCCGTTCAAGTGGTGAATTGATTATTTTATGCTTCCCAGAGAGGAATAAAAGTAAGGCTTAATTGCTCTAAATCCCTTTATGGTATTGTCTTTTCCAATAAGCTTCCTCTTATTTCCGAAAAAAGAAAAAAAAAACATCCTCCGCAGTGTATAAATAAGTCTCGTTAAGTTCGGGGAAATAGATACCAAATGCAAATCTACAAATTGATTGGAAGTTCGTGAATTACTATCCGACTAGCTTCGATTTGAGTTTGTTATATAAAAAAAAGTCTGAAAACTTCATTCAATAATTTAATAATAAGTAAGGATTTGTTTAGATTCTTATCTTATTATTAACTTATATAAAAACTAAATATTTCAGGATGGATTAGACAACAATTGGTAATTCTCACATCTTCGCAAGCTTTACCTTACAATATCCTTAAATTCCTGCTTTAAGCTTAACTGTGTTAAAACTTCAAAGTAAGAGGATATAAGAAAATTACTGTGTTAGGTGTGATTAGTTTTAAAACCTACTTTACCAGTACTTCTCTTGTTGTCTTTATTTTCTCTTCGTGTATATTATTAGTTGATAAGTGTTTTTGCAAATTATGCTAAAGATATGTGTTAGAATATTAATTATAAATCTTTATTTTCCTTTGCTGGATTAAATGAAGGATGTCGATGTAATAGTAAAAAATTGGAAATATGTAAAAGTTGAGGAATAAGTTTACCAAAGGACAATCAAATTAGGGAAACATAAATGTATCATCTTAAATTCTTTATATTAAAAGAACGCTCATGCCACTTTTAATGACTAATATAATTATTGAATAATCTTAATTTTTAAACGGACCACAAAAAATAAAAAAGGTATTTTTAGGTCTTATGTACCCCAACTTAAATAATCCCTTTAATTTATATTAAAAGAAGTGCATTTTACTTGATTTTACTAAAATTTTGGAATTCGCAATTCTTTTTTTTTTTTTAATATCACTGTGGATTCTAATGGCATGATCAAGAGGAGGAGGTTTTATGTAAAACTCAGCTGTTTTTTTTAGGGCTTGAGCTTTGGGTTTGGACCTAACACATTTTAATGACCGGCCTGGCCTAGTGTTTTGTTTAAAAAACAGAGGAAATTGGAATGAACTGAAATAGAATTTACAGAGAGTCTCGACAACTGGAGAAATTATTTCAGTTCAATTAAGGGGAATATTTTGCTGCAGTGAATAAATTCTTGAAGCTTTTACAGTGTTTTCACAGTTGCTAAAGAGGATTTTGGTAAGGGGAGTCCAGAGGAACAAGAAATTTTCTGGAAGCTGTTCATCGGAGTTGGGCAAGTGTGACCTCGATGAGTCTTCAGATCTATTAATCGAATTTTGTAGTTCGATGTCAATCTAAAGGTAGAATGGGAGAGTTAATTGTTTGTTTAGAATCCAGAAGCGGTAGATTCGGTTCTAATCAAGTAGTCGTCAGATTCTAGGAATTTTCATCAATGATGAGCCCCTTTCTCCAGCTATCACTGCTCCTTCTCCTTTCCTTTTCGTTTGGTTGTGAGAGTTAAGGAGTGAAATAGTGAGGTTTGGAAGGTGTTATGAGAGCTCCAGTAAGAGCAAAGAGAGTGAGAGTTGACAAAGAAAAGTAGAGGTGCTCAACCTCAATTAGGGCATAACTAGGTGGGGGAGAAGGAGAGGAATAGAAGTTGGGGATGTGAGGAATTAGAAGAGAGGGAGGAGTGGACAACGAAGGCAGTGTTCGACCTCCAGAAAAGAAGAAGACATCAAAGTTGGGAAAGAAGATCAAGTTAGGGTTATTTTTTTAATTTTGAAATCTTTTGGAGGCAGATTAGGTAAAGCCATAATGAGGACATTTTGGGGTTTTTAAATAAAATTTAAGGAAGTTTACTAAAAGACTAATCAATGGCAGTTTAGGGACTTTTGAGATGTTTGGAGGGCCATTTTGAAAATTAATGCTTTAAGGTCAGTGATGGAAATTTTGAAAAAAAAGAGAGGCTAAATTAGGGGCAATTTGAAAAAGGGAGAGACTACATGTCCCGGATTCCTACAGTCTCATCAAGCCCTGAGTCACGTGTTAAAATCAGAGTGAAGTCAAATAAAAAAGTTGAGAAAGGCATAAGGGGTGTATACGTAAATCCATTCAATCTGTAGAAAGAGTTTTTAGGTAAATCAATTCAATTGCAGAAAAGTGTTTGAATAAGCTTCGACGCCCTTCTCCCTATCCAGTGGGCAACAGAAGTTCTTCTCTAAAATACTTCTCCCGGTCTCTCTTCCCTTTTCACCTACTTATTTTTTGTCTTTTTCCACCTCTTCAAGTTCTTACTTTTCTTCTTTCCCACCTCCGTCTTCTCTTAGATTTTCAACTTTTGGTTCTTTTCCATTTTGGAATTTCAGAGAACAGGTTTGAGTTTTGTTGAGAGAGAAATAAAGAGAGGGTTCAAATGAGGGAGATGCATGCGATCCCACCACCACCACCTCCTGATTC
>JAOXYD010000005.1:9323113-9346727 GCA_028565735.1 Pinacopodium congolense | reverse complement strand
ATGACTCCAGAATCTTTGGAGGCACAAGCTTGTCTTGATGATTGGACGAAAGCAGAACGACGACAACAAGAGTTGACAAAACCAGATGCTTCGCAATTATATGATTTTGACACGGATACAACCGGAAGTATATATGAATCCAACGACGTTGCAAGTGAGTAGCTCTTTTGAAAAAAGTAAGAGAATTACGAAGACTTTGATTCCTCTCAACTCTAGAGTTGATGACACGTAGGCAACTTAATTTTTAAAATTAAGTTCAAGCCTATGATTTTATTTAATTCTTTCCTTATAATTTACATATGGTTGTCATATTTTATATTTTTATATCCAATTTATTACATTTGAAATTTTTAAAATTTTAAAATTTTAAATTTTAAGTTTGGAAATAAAATTTTGAATTTAATAAAACAACGATTATGGTTAAATTGTCAATTAAATCGTAACCGGCGGTTTTCAAACTGTAATTTAAATCGTAAACTGGTGGTTAGGCTAAGGTTTATAAATTTTCATAAATCGTAACCGACAGTTTATTAACCGTGGTCAGGTCTAGGGAGACAATTGGTCTACCATCAACATTGGGCGATGGGCAGTAGAAGAGCAAGGATCCCACAGGATCTCCAGCAACCTGCTTCCAAGTCATGTTGGGAGAACGGTCAATGCTACCCTTATGGAGGTTGGGTTCGCTAAGAAGAGGGGCTTGAGAGAGGGAGGGCTCAATAGGGTGGAAAGATTCCAAAGGGGAGGGGTTGGGGGAGGCCATTTCGAGATAGTGGGCTAATGGAGGGACAGAGGGAAGTGAAATAGAGAAAGGAAGAGGAAGGAAGCGTAGGCACAGAAAGGGAGGAGCTTGAAGAGTGAGACGGTGGGCAGCTGTCGACTAAAAGGAGAGAGAAAAAGTTAATCCATTTTCAAAACAAATCCCCCATTGATACAAAATATTATAATTGAATAGTAATGGATTAAATGAATATTGTAATTTCATGTAAGTAATTGATTAAGGTATATTAATTCATTATTAAATCTAATATTACTAATTATTTTTCTAAAAGTATGAAATTTGAGAAAATGTTGATTAAATGGGAATAAATCATGTTTTGACTAATTGATTGGTTATTTGACTAGTATTCCTCTTTATTACTAAGTTAAGAAATTTTATTATATTTATTCGATTAAATGAAAATGTTGAATTATGATAATTAATTTGATTCAATGTAATTAAGTGTCGTTTGTCATGAACATTCTAGATTAAAAATTGGACACTTTAGACATGAGATAAATATGAGTAGTGATTTTAATTGATGGAAGAGGCAATTAGTGAATTAATTTGACTATCAGACATAGAATCATTAGTACATAAATGACTTACCTTAGTTAGGTATATTCAATAATCTTATATTGACGTATATTATAGATCAAGATTGAGATTGAAATGGTATATTATTGATACATGTTAGGCACTTGTGGATAGTGTCATGACATCTTGAACTTAGAGGATGTCACGCTCGATTTTGTTATTTTGTTATGATATGTTGGGACTTTTAAATATTGTCATTTGGAATGGTTTATTTATTGTTTAAACTAAATTTATGTTTTGGATTTTTTCTAATAGCCTTCTAAAATTTTAAGATTTTTAATTTATTTATATCCAACCTTGTATGAATTTATGGATCGTTACACTTCAACATGAAGAGGACAATTTTACTAAATTAGGGACCTGGCATGGCTACTCTTCTTCTACTCTCTGTTGGTCTTGGACATGATTGAGCTCCTTCTGCTCATATTTCTTCATAAAGTCATCTCTATTTATTGACTTCCCAATTTCATGCTCTGCCACCACCTTCACCTTCACATAAGAAGTAAATTTGACCAAAGTATGATCACTCTTCCTTCCTCTCCAAGTTCTTTATACTCAAATACAATATTTCACTTTTATTACTAAAGTGATTGTAAACAAATCATATTACATTTTTATGGTTCTATTTGTAACAAAACTGAGTTAATAATAAAATTTCAGATGTACTCTTAAATTAATGATTTATTTTTCTTTTGTTATCACATCTTTTAACTCCATTTTGAATTCGGTGAAAAAGGTACTTTAATGTTTGGAATAAAGAAGCAATTGATATATTATTTATGAGGAATTGGGATTTGGGAGTCAGTCCCTTGATTAATACAGGAAGATTGAGTTGCGCGTGAAATACAGATTCGGCAATAGGAGAGTGACGGTGGTGAGGTCTTATCATAAACAAGAAAAGAATATAGAGGGGCGATAATAATGAAATGGAAATATTGAGACTTGGCCACTTGAGAAGGGTATCCAATGCTTTTTCTCGTCTTGGCTTTCAAATCTCGTTCGGCGAGATAATATCGCCAATATTAATATTATCGTTTGAGTTTGGGATTTTACTTTTGCCTCTCAAATTTTTAGGCTATTATTGAATGTCTCTTTTATTTATGAATTCAACGGTCTAAAAAGATTGTGAAAATTATACATAAAAATCAATTTTTTTTATAGAGAATTAAGAAGAGAAACTAAAAAACCATAGTTATAGTAAAAACAAGTAATCAATTTATAACACTTCAAATATTTGATAGACTAAATTAAAGACTTTATTTTACCTTTGCATATATTTGAATTTGAAACAAAATTTTCATGTGAAATCTATATTTTGTAATATTATAAATTGGATTAATAAGGTGAATGTGACTTTATATGATGAATTGAATGTAACACTAAATTATTGTGCATTAATATGATAATTAACTATATAAAAAAGTTTACAAGTTAATAGTATTTTCCTTACTAAAAATATATAAAAATTAATCTCTAAAGAACCCTACAAAATTTTTCATAAATCTTTATTTAGAAACAAGAATGATTTATATATAAAAGGAATATTTTATATCAATCTAAAATTTTAAGACATTAGATTAAAAGCTATTATATATATATATAAACTCTATATTTCTTATGAATGGAAATGTATTCTTATAAAAAAAAAACCATTTCTTGGAGTTGTTGACAAATATAAAATTAGAAACTTTTAAATATAAATAAGATTTTTAAATGGACTTTTTAATTAATATGAATTTACACGTGGTAAACATTTAATTTCTCGTGACAATATGGAAATCTATACCTCACTCCATTCCTCTTCTAACAAACGCATTTTGCTCTCTCCCTCCTTTCTCCCTCCCTCTCTCCTAACAAACAACTGCTAAAACCACCTCTGTACTTCACAGTTCTTCCCCTAAAATCCGCTCCTCTCTTCTCAGTTTTCTTGTTTACTCTTTCATTCCATGAGACAGAGATAAGAGATTATCGGAAAGGTTAACCAAATGGGCAAGTACATGAAGAAGGCCAAAACGGCAGGCGAAATAGCTGTAATGGACCTCTCTTTTGGCGTCCGTACACGAGCCAAGACTCTCGCCCTCCAACGCCAAGCACACCTTCACACGTCCCCCGTCTCTGCCGGTTACCTTCAGCTCCGGAGCCGCCGCCTCGAGAAACTCCCTAGCCTCTTACATGATTCCAAGCGCCAAAGATACGGACTGAACAACAACAAACAACCTAACCCTAACCCTAACCCTAATCCTAATCCCAATTCCAGACCATTTCCCGATTCTGGACTAAAGGAGGATGATGTTGGCGGAACAAATGAAGGAGAGTTGATTTCAGAGGATGGCAACAAGAATGCTGACAGTGAGGATTGGGGTGTTGAAACTTCTTTTGGAGAGAATTTTTTGGAGATTGAAGGTAGAGATAGGTGGGTTTTACTCCTTTTTGTTAATACCCAGAACCAAAAATTCAACTTTTTGGGTGTTTTTGTATTTGGGTCTTAATTGTTGTGGCTTTTTATTTTCTAATTTTACTAGTCTTTCTTCTTTCTTTCTTTCTTTCTTTTCTTTTCTTTTTTTGTTTGATCTTGGTTGTTTGGATGTCGAGAAAAAAGAATTGGTAACATGGGTACATTTGGAACAAATGAAGGAGTGTTGATTTCAGAGGTTGGCAGCAAGAATGCTGACAGTAAGGATTTAGGTATTGAAACTTCTTTTGGAGAGAATTTTTTTGGAGTTGAAGGTAGAGATAGGTGGGTTTTCCTCCTTTTTGTTAATACCCAGAATGAAAATTTCAACTTTTTGGGTGTTTTTGTATTTGGTTCTTAAGTGTTGTGGTTTTTGATTTTCTAATTATACTAGTTTTTGGCTGTTTGGATGTCGAGAAAAAAGAATTGGTAATTTGGGTACATTTTGATATTTGTTCTGCTTTTTTTGTTATTCTTTTTTAATAATTTTCGTTGTTATTGCGTCTTTTCTTGAATTAAGCTCCTTAACCATTTATTTCCAGGTTTCTCGATTTGAAATAATTGAATTTTAATATGAATGTACGTTGAGATGGTACTTCGTTTTCAGTCTATGTTTCTCTGATACTCTTGAGGTATATAGTTGCACCACTTGTTTGTCATTTTTTGTGTGTCTGATATCCGACATTTTCTCCGTACTGTTCTCTGATTTTTGTTTGTAAGAACTCAATATATCGTTTTTTCTTAATTTTAATTCCAGTTAATGTTTTGTTGGCAATTTCATGATTGAACTGAACATATGCTTGTGGTATAAAGTGTTTGTTAAACCTTTTAATCTTCTTTAACTTCCATCTCTGCGGGCTATGACATTCATGGGACATCTTGGCTTTTAATGTGAGTAGTTTGTAAAGTTTAGTCCGATTTTCTATCCAAGATCATGCGGCGAGGAAGAAAATAGTAGCTGACACGTGACTATATCGTCTTTGCTTTCAGCTTGATCATCTTCACCCATTTCTATAACTTGAGTGGTTTTTGATGCTAGGTTCACGGGCTTTAACATGTCCATGATGTATCTTTATCTTTCAATATTAGAAGGGGACGCCATTCCATTTTTTAAATTAAATAATCAAATCTTCATTTAGCTTTTACATTAATTGATTCCTTCCTTGAATTTTTAAAGGTTATGTCGAATATTGTGCAAGTTATGTGACTCATAGAAATTTGTTTATTTGAATTGGTTTGGCGGGCATCCATGTGATTGCAAATCGAAGTAAAGGTGCCAATATTTACAAGTAGTTATTCTTTGTCTTCAAACACAACACATGCATTAAAATTTTAAGATAACTTCTCTTCTTGTTTGATTTACTGATTGTAGTTACTATTTTCTCTGGTCACATCATGAGGATGGATATAGAGCGGAAGAGACTAAGTTTGGATGTATGAGATAAACCCTCTTATTACGTAATATTCAAAAACTTTTGGTTAAAGGCTGGAATCGCAGAGGAGGAAAATTTTATATCCCCCATGGATATTGACCAGCTTGCGGATCTTCACAATGTATTCTAGCAGTTGATGTGTACATCATTAGAAAAAGCCTGCAGTTTCTTGTGGTAGCTTGCTTTTAGTCTTTTCAAGTGTTTTGCTGTTTATAGGTTACTGTTACCTTCGCAGAAATTTATGTGGGTTGTCTGCCATTTGGCATGATTGGGATAGTGGGCTGGTTGGTAAAAGTAACAGTACGTCTCTAAGATGGCTTTTTAAAGGACTAATCTTTTCGTTTCTGTTTGCCATGATCTCATTTTTCATGTTAACACCATTTGCTTGAAATTGTTATTTTACGATTTTTGCTGCAGTCTATAAGATAGTCAAACAGTTGAATCATACATTATGTACGTTACCCTGACTTTTTCTCTTGTTACAGGAGCACAAGGGAATCCACTCCTTGCAGTTTCATAAGGGATCCAGAAACCATCAGGACCCCCGGTTCCACAACTAGGCCTTCCAGTTCAATTGAAGCTAACAGGAGCATACAGAACTCAACGCATGGACACATCCCAACATGTCATGAAATGAATGAATTCTTTGCTGGAGCTGAAGAAGAGCAACGGAAACAGTTTATTGAGAAGTATAAATACTTATACTTACAGAGCATCTTTTCGAGACCCTTCATATTTTCCAACTGCAGAGTGTATTTCTCTATTTTGTTTTCTGTTAACAAAAGAAAATTTTCTTTTTGTAATTAACTGCAGGTACAACTTTGACCCCCTTACAGACAAGCCACTTCCCGGTCGCTATGAATGGGAGAATTTGGATCCGTAGAAGGCAGTAGTCTTTGTTCAATAGGAACTCTTTTTCCTGCAAAGTCAATTGATCTTTGAGCATAAGAGTTTGGAAGCAGCAGGAAATATTTGTTTACTTCTAATGGTGATGGGTTTAATTCCATTTTCCATCACTCTTATGATAATTGTAAAGTAGGATTCTGAAAAATGTGTAGGCTAATGGTCTGTAACATAACAGGGGTGAGTTACACAACAAAATACAAATGAGAAGTCCTTTGTCTAACAGATCATCAGAAAAGAGGGGAAGAAAAAGAGAAACAGGGTGTAGGGTTAGGCTTTTTTGTCTTTTTAGGGCAGTGTAGATGGTACAAAAATTAGTAGATATCCTTTTCCTCTTTGTACTGTAATTTTCTTTTCCTTTTTTGTCTATACTTGTACTGATGGAACCTTTAAAAGTGGTTGAAATAAATTAATGACCCTTTCTTCCTCCCTACGGTTTTGTTGTCTCTTCCTCTTATCATCCACCGTTTTTCTCAGTATGCATAGTTAAAAGCTTAATGCAGTCATCAATCTTTGTTTCTTTGGTGAACCACCGTTGGATGGTCTGAGGCAAAAACATTGTTCACAGCTGAGTGAGTTGTATTTTGACCTCACCTGCCAGAATGGTTGGTGGCAGTTGCAAAGTGGGGTATCAGGAGAATCTTGTCATCTCCACCATCATATCCACCCTTGCAGTTTTCTTGTCTGCGAGTTACAAATTATGCAAGTTGGAGATGCCGGGGGAAGATTCTCCCAAGATCCCAAAGGACATGCCTCAAACGGCATATATGGTGTCGTCTTTCCAACGGATATGAAAACACATGGAAGTAACTATTAAACTTTTCTTGCACATACTTTCATAAATATGGTAACAAGAACTATGGAGTGATTATATTTTTAAAAAGATACTTTATAATAATAATAATAATACAAGAAAAAAGACAAAACTAAACTATATTCATTAACTAAAAATTCTTGAGTTTGTTCTAAAAATTAGTCAGATATATATATCAAACGAAGACTTTTACCAACTCTGGAAGGTGAGGAGCGAAGACAAGGCTGATCAGCAAGAGGTGTTTCTGAAAGTGGTGAGTGGTAAGGAGTCATAATGACACTTCTCATGTGAATTAGACTAAAATGAAAAGATGTCTTCAATTAAAATGCTACGTTCACTGCCGATCGTACTATGTAAAAGGATAGGCATTGGCTGAAACTTGTAAGGAGAATCTTCAATTTTCATTGTAACCTTTCCTTTGTCTTTACTTATTTGAGTTGGGCTAAGACTTTCAGACATGGGTTTGCAAAAAGCATGGCTCCCACCACTTCCTTAGCTGCTTGCTAAGGACTATGTTACCGTCTGTCAGGTTAACCCCAAAAATTGTGTGTTAATAATCAACATGATGATGAGTGGTAAGGGGACTATGTGAGATAGGCGGTTGTGTTTGCCTTAAGCCAAAAAGAAAAAAAGAAGTGCATTTGTTGCTTTTAGCTTTTATAGGCACCAATTCAAAGTAGCTTTCATACATCTATTTCGTTCTGAAGCAGAAATAGTACAGAAGAGGTGAGGTCAGGTGTGATCTTTTGGTTGTGGATTGAGAAAGCTTTTAGTTGTGGTTTTTGGATGTGGATGTTATATTTTTGTATTGGGTTTTGTGTATTTTTATAGATTTTTATGTTGTCTGTCTTGATTTTTGTGCTGTATTAGAGTATTTTTTTCGATTTCTGTGATATTCTTTATTGATTTTTGTGTTTAGAAAATCTGAAAACCAAATTCAAAAACCAAATCGTTTCCAAACGGGCCCTTAGAAATCAACTGCACTACATACGTTATGCATTTAAAGAATCAGAAACCAAAAGGTTGTATTAATAAAAAGCCATTGAAACATTTTCAGTTCTACATTAAGTAATGACTGGTTTAAATTAATTGAATGGTTTTAGAATTCAAGAAACAAGAGACTAAAACGATAGGAACTTCATGATGGATTAAAAAAAAACTTTGTCCAGAATACTATGAATCAACATTCATTATGTCTAGAATATTTCTAGAAAATCACATAAACATGGTTAAACATTTTTAGAAAAGCGACATATTCAAATGAAAAACCAGTTTACTTCCGGAATACTATTTGAACGTGGCTAAAAAAAGCTAGAAAATAGAATAGAATTTAAAATAACAAACCTACATTTCCAAAAAACACTTGAACATTGCTCCCCAAATTGCCAGAAACAATAAGTAGATTCTTCACAAGCAAAACATCTGCTTCAGTAGACAAATAATTTGCCCATAAAACCATGAATCAAATTCATCAAATTTTTAGATAACACCGGTAGTAACAGGTTAAAAAAACAACACATGACAATAAAAATTTTAAAATGTGCAAGAAACAATTTCCTTTACACAACCATCCAAGTTTCAACCCTCATATAAACTGAATCTTGCATTATGATTCAAGAAAGCATAGACCAATTATATTTCCATATTTTCATAAATCACGCAAGGCACTTAAAATGATAAAAATTTCATGCTTTACTATACAACAACTTGCCAAGACAAAACAAAAATATATGAAACTTGGAAAATATACAATAGGTGTTCTTATACAATACTTTTATAATGAGGGATTTCAATCCACTAATAAAAATATGATAGATGAAGTAAGGGAGCACTAAGGAATAAAATTCCTAAAGTAACTCGAAATTTTATAGCAAATATGGCATCTAATTCACAAACATTTAAGATAAGACCAAACTAACCATATAAATGAGTGAATAAGGAACATGTATCTTCTCTCAAAAAATTACTCGATGATCTAATTTCTCTTATTTGTTAGTTTGTTATAGGAAAGATGAAGATAGTTAAAGTATAGGGAATATGTTTAATGATAAGGCACTCAACTGATATATGCCCAAATTTATAAGGGAAGCCTTAAGTGTAAGTTAATGTAGTAGGTGGACTCCCAAGGCAATCATAAAGGAACTATAATCTATACTCTAATACATATAATCTAAGTTAGAGGGACAATCCAAATCTTTGTTATGGAAATGCACTAGTGGACCAAACTCCCCAAAATTTTCATCCATACAAACAATCCTATCCTCTTAGACAACAACTAGCTCAAATATTTGATTAAGTATGCCTTTTGAAAATGTTATTAAAACTATAGCTACTAACATTGTAAAATTTCAGTATGAGAAAAAAGCTAGTATCTAAAACTTTAAAGGCCAAATAAATCAAATGGTAATTGCCATCATCTTATTAAAAGCACAAAATTTAAGTAGATTACCATCTCAAATTTTGGTAAATTTGAAAGAGAATATGAGTGCCATTATCTTTAGGAGTGGAAAAATTTTGGAGCCACCAAAAAAACACATCCTTACATGTATGTAAGCTAAAAATGAAGAAAAGAAAGCAGTAGAAGACAAGCCCTCATATATTAGTGCATCAACAGGTAAGCCTCCTACTATAAATAAATATAAACATATTTTTCATTTTGTGAGGAATGTAGATTTATATGAAAATTTTTGAAAATATAAGTTAGACATTCCTCTTTTTGAAGCTATTAATTAATTTCTCAAATATATAAAACTTATGAAGGAGTTATGTATATTAAAGAGAAACCAAAAACTCGTGAGTTATGAGAAAATAAGAGTTTGAGTGAATTTGTTTGCCATTTTTTGAAAGAATTTACCAAAGAAGTGTAATGATCCAGGTATATTCTCTATCCCATGCACTATAGGTAACAAAAAAATTGAGAAGGCAATACTAGATTTACGAATGTCGATCAATATTATACCATATCTATATATGTTTCTTTAAATTTATAACCTCTAAACAAATATAAATGGTTATTCAATTAGCTGATATGTCGAATGCATATCCTAAAGAGATTGTTAAAGTTGTACTTTTTCAAGTGGACAATAAACTAATCTTTGTTGTTGATTTTTATATAATTTATATAAAGAATAATAATCAAATAATTCTTATTTTATTAGGTAAACCAATTTAAAAAATAGTTAAGACAAAAATAGATATATATAATGGCACGTTGACCGTGGAATTTTACGGGGTATCGTTGAGTTTAATATTTATGATGTTATGAAATACATTTATAATGATAAAATGATTATTTTGTTGATATGATTGATTCATTAACACAAGATGTCTTCAACCTAGATGGTAAGGATGAATTGGAAATTGTCGTTAAGGAGCATATTGAGGATGAAAACAATGAACTTAAATTAAATGTCAATGTGTAGGAGACAATGAAAGATTTAAATGAGTCCTTAAAGCCAAAATAAATAAGTGATTCATCATACTTAGAGCTTCTAATGTCTAAAAAGCAACTTATACCTTTTGTTTTAATGCACCTATACTTGAATTAAATCTACTTTCAAGTCACTCGAAGTATGGATACCTTATAAATGGTGATACCTAACCAGTGATCATTTTAAGCAAGCTAGATGAGATGCCAGAAGGAGAGCTATTAGAGGTTCTAATGATTCATAAGATAGTAATCAGATGGACAATTATAGACATCTAAGGAATCAGCTCATCAATATGCATACATCAAATTTTATTAGAAGAAAGGGAAAAACCAATGAGGCAAACATAAAGAGGGCTAAGCTTACCTATGATGGAAGCAGTCAAAGAAGGAGATCCTCAATGTTTTCCAAACTATAGTAATCTATCCTATTTCAGATAGACACTTTCAAATGTCCTTTCTAAACCTTTACATATAGGTGTATACTAATCGAAGTTTGTAATACACTTGCAACTTTTCAAAGGTGTATGGTCAGTATCTTTTCTGATTAAGTTGAACATATTATAGAAATTTTCATGGATGATTTCAGTTTATGGAGATTTATTTGATAATTACTTTTATAACCTAGCATTAGTGTTTCAAAGATGTATCAAAACTAACTTTGTGTCAAATTTTGAAAAGTATCACTTTATGGTCAAACAGAATTTCATTTTTAAACATGTTTTTTTTAGCAAAGGGAATAGTTGTAGACAAAACAAAAATCGATATTATTCAATCTTTGCCTTACCCTGCTAGTGTGTGAAAAGTTTGATCTTTCCTTGGTCATATAGTTTTTTATAGGTGTTTCATTAAGAATTTCTCACAAATTACATAGCCATTATGCAAGTTGGATCAAAAAGATGTCATTTTCAATTTTAATGAGAACTTTAAGAAGGCATTTGATAAGCTTAAATAGTTGTTGGTGTTAGTTCCCATTATCCAACGACCATATTAGGGTATCCATTTTAAGCTTATGTGTGATGTAAGTGACCATGTTATAGGAGCCATTCTAAGCCAAGTTAGAAAAGTGTCACGTACAACATATAATGCATAAATGACATTAAATGAAGCTCAAAAAATTTATTCAATAACTAAAAAAGAGCTCCTAATTGTTGTATTTACTTTATAAATGTTCTATCTTATTTATTGGATACTAAAGTTATTGTGTATTCTGACCATATAATTCTTCGTTAGTTAATGATAAAGAAAGATGTGAAATGCTTGATGAGATAGATCCTTTTACTGAGCAAATTTGATTTAGAGATTAAAGACAAAAGTGGAGCTAAAATTGAGTTGCTAACCATTTAAACTACCTATTATATGTGCATAATAAGCAAGATTTGCACAAATAATTTCTTGTTAAGTAAATGTTCTCTGGTAATTCAAAACCACCATGATATGCAAATGTAGTTATTATTTAGCCACTAACATTTACCTATTGATTTCTCTAAAGCCTAAAGATACAATGATGGATAAGAGTTTTAAATCTAAATCCTATACCTCATAATTTTAGGTAAAGATACCTATCCTTATATAGTATCTAAGCAAGTTGAGTATTGTTTTTGCAAAGATTTTAGTGAATAATAGTCTAAACCGTCAAATTATTATTTAACGTAACAATTAATTAATGATGAAAATTAAATGTTAAATTAAATCCTAAATTAATACGCTAATTAATCAAATAAACTAGCTAAATTATGTTAATAAGAATAATAACACTTTGGGTTTATTTATCTAGTCAGAAATCTTCTTAGAATTCTCTTGTATTAAACAAATTACTTATTCAAAGCTGAATACTTTATCATATGGCAAAATCTAATCATATATGACAAGCATAGGTAATTTACTAGAAAATAATCTACTTGAATTAAAAGCAAAAGCCACTTTTATATAATTGAATCCTTAGAGTCTTCCTATCTAGATAATAAGACACTTAATGCAAAGTTGACTTGAATAAAACATAAAGCACTTAAAAGTAGAGAATAAAAAAACACATAGAAATGATGTCCTCTTGCTCTCGAAGACTCTTAGCCTTTCTTCCACCAACCAAGTCTCCATAATTCCTTGAAGCATAATCTAATGGAAATTATTCTTTTCTTCACATCTTAGACATCAAGATAATATGAAAACTGAAAGAGAGGGTGTACTGAATGATATTTCTTTTATCCTTTTATACTTGGGTTGCAATTAAGGTTAGGAAACCTTAATTAGTATATTTTTGTAATGTTTTTACCTAATTAGTCTCAAATTGTCCTTCTATCTTTGGATTTTCAGGGACCACAATAGAACTTGACCTTAAGAATAATGGTTCCATTATATAAGACCGTTGTTCCTTTGTCTTTTTGAGGGACCTAAATGGCGATGTCTTGGAGGATAAACGATGTTGTTGTTCATCACCATTATTCTTTTGTCTTTTCTTATGCACCAAATAATGGTTCACTTAAGGATTAGGATGGCTCCATTATTTGATTGCATTTAACTTTTTGTCTTTTTCTTCAAAAAAAGGGCTCCTCTTTACATAATTGAGCTCTAAAATGCATTATATTTACATCTTCATAAAAAGGCTCATTAAGAAACTAAAATAACTTTAAAATAGGTAAAAAAAATTAATAAATATCATATCACTAAAAATATGCAGTCTACCCATTATCAAATTCCTCAACACTCAAATGATTACTTTTCCTTAAACAATTAACCTAACACTCGTTCAAAAACAATTCAAACAAAAGTTAAGTATTAATTAAGCACTTTAACTTAATTAAATGACATGAATAATAATCAATATCTCCTGACTTGATATTGACAAGTAATGTAACACATATAATCATATGGCATGGTAAATTGACACTTAATACATGATATCAAGCTCAAGCTAACTCTATATAGATAATCATGAAAACTTTGTTCCAAGGTCACTTGATAGGTACATTTTACTTTCCATCCTATCCTAACAAGTTTATTTAATATTACATCTTGCCTTAAACAATAGTTAAAAGTGTGCTCTTTTCCCCATCTTGCCTTTTTTAGCACCTTTTGTTACTATCTTTTATTATTTATTTTACTCTTTTAACTTCATCAAAATTATAAAAGATAATTAAATTTTCAATTATTAAGAAAATTACTTTCAAATTGAATACCTTATTTTAAGATTGCATAAAAGATCCGTATAGAGTGTCCTCAAATATCATGCAAAAAGGTCAATTTAACATATGAAATTCACATAACCATAATTAAGAAATGTCATATTCAATCAAGAGTTATTCAACATGAATCATGCTAATTAAATCAATTGTATCAAAGTATAGAAATGAATAATCAACTTACCATTAGGATAATTTCTAGAATGAAACATTGGAATCAATTATTGTTAAAGACTTGTAATTGTTTAGATGCATAAAGAATCAAATAAATCAATCCCCCAACACTTAAGATATAAATTGACATCCTCAATGTAAGAATAGAACAAATAAATATAAAGGAAATGGAAAAGGGGGAAAGGGGACTTCCTTAAAAAGTGTTTGGAAAAGAGAGACAACTGACGCAGTACTAAGTTATAAATTTTGTTAAGCATAATTGATTTATCCATACAACTGATTGATGAACACTAAACCATAACAACGAGTATACTCAAAGTGTATATCTATGACCACTGTTGAGGACTAAGGCCATAATCAAAGGGTTACATGTACTTTCATGTTTTTGCAAGCTACTACTAAACTTGCTTTGTTGAATCTCCTACTGCATATCGAGCAATAGCATACAAATTATGGCTAAGATAATATTTAAGGAAGGGGACAAAGTTGATGGACAAGCATCAAGTGAGGGATGCATGCTAGGCTATTTTGGCTCAAGAATCTCCTAGGGTACATCCTCATGGTTGGTAAGCTTAGGATACAAAGCTGTGAGGTCATTAAAGTGTTTATTATCCCATGAAGGGTTCTTGTTAATGCTACAATACTATCCTCAAATCCACATATACTTCCTACTCTCGATGAGAGCACGGTTGGATCATCTATGAACGTAACACCATTTCTACTAAAATCCCCGTAATTAACCTTGGAAAGCATAAACCCTTGTCCTCTCGATTACAGCATGTGGCATTCCTCATATGAGGAGTGATAAATCTAGCTAATGGTATACTTGATAAAGACCTTAAACCACAAAACATGCGATATAAAGAATAATAATCAATAAACCTAATCTTGTTAAATCATCTGACTCGAGCTACACGTTAGCACTCAACAATGCCATAATAATGCACTATCAAGGACACAGTTGAGGTGTCCAAAAACAGCAATCTAGGGAGTGGTTGAAGAGTTTGAGGTTGCTTATAGTTGCATCACTATCAAAGTCAAGGTTAAAGAGAACTCAATGGATCTAAGACACATTATACTTCTTATGCTCAACACTAGACTGATATCTAGCACACTTAGAAGATCATGCAAATATTGGTGAATAACGTGTATAGGCACTCCTCACGTGAAATACCAAATCTTAATAATGTCGTTCTCCATCTTATCCTTGATATTTGTGTAGAAATCCCAAACTAGGGTCAAATAATATGGTCCATTTGGTTAAAAACTAGGTCCCATTAAAGAGTTTGAAGTGCATTATTGATTGTGAACTGTGACTTCACCTTAAGGGATACGACTTACTCTACCATTAAGATATTGGCCCAACAAGCTTCGAATTAGTCAGTATTATCAATTGAAATGAATAGGGAGATTTCATAAGTGGGCATTTACATGATGTACATGGTGAAATTGCAAGGTATTTTGGCAGCCCAAAAATAGCCTAGAATTTGTTAGAAAGTTGTTTAAAAGTTATTATACAATTACCAGAGTATTCCTTGTTAACATGGACATATTTTACCGATGGTAAACCTATTGATCTTTAGAGATGGAGAAAATGGTGCATCTTGGTTTATTGATGACGGTGAACCTAAAACTACCACAAAAAACTTTGAAATTTGTTAAGAAAGTGGAAAAATCAGAGGCAGTAAAGGTTAAAGGGTGATGGGGCACTGGCTCCTGGGAGAATTTATGTAAGGGAGAGGGTGCTAGGGATAGTGCAAAAAATAACAATGCAATGGGAGAAAGGTGGAGGAAAAGACAGGTGCAGATGAGAGGAAAATGAAACTCTGAGGGTGACAATAAGGTGGAGAAGAAATGGGAGAGAAGATAAAAGGTATAGAGTTAGGATTAGTGTTCAAAAGAAATTCAAAGTGGCACTGAATATAAGACCATAGTAGTTCTTAATGTAGAGAATAAATCGCTATTTTGATACACCGTTGTGCTTTTGTCTTTTAAAAGTGCCTAAATGACACATTACACAAAGACAATATCACTGATTTTTTTAGAATCATTCTTTCTATGTATCCACTTATATCCACAAAGACATGCTTTTTATAGGGAGAAAACATCGTTCTTAACTACTATTATTTTTCTACTTAAACTCTTCTATTCCCTAAAGCATAACCGTGCTTCTTATCAAGCATAACAATGTCGTTATGTTCTGTCATTTACCATGCTACTTTCTATAATACGAGCTACTAAATGAATTATAAACATCTAAGTGTTCTTGTCCTTTTAATTCCCTATAAAAGTTTCATTGCAATACACATAAAGAGGGGAAAATGTAAAATCAAACTATTAATGAAAACAACAAAAAAGAATCAAATAAAATGAAAAAGGAAAATTTGTTGGTTGCCTCCTAAGAAACTCTTCTTTAACATTGTGTAGATAGACTTGCTCCTTTTTAATTCTTGAGGCTGGGGGTTGAAGATTAAACATCTCGTGATCTCTTGATTTCCTTTAGAGATCATTACTCCTAAATATAAGTTTAACTAATGATCATTGACTTTGAACATCCCTATTTATAGATTTGTGATCTCAACTACTCCATATTAAAACCCTATTTTATTGAGAATGATCCAAACCATCTAAACCTAAGCTTAATAGAAAATAGACACAATGAGGTGCATCTACCAAAGTCTATACTTAGTTAATATACATGCATTCCATTTCGAATTTCATAGCTTCTTACCAGTTTAAAGAATTAATGTCATACATTATTTCCTTAAAATTAGTAGATTCACCATCCATAAGTGAAACATCATCACTCTTTTTTTTAATATGTAGATCTAATCTAACAAAAGGACGATGTACCATACTAGAGCTTTGCAGACTAAGTGTTTCTTAAACTATTGATTATACATCTGATTTATCAACTTGTGTTTCTTGTTCCACTTGGATGTGTGTTTATAATTCTAGAACTTTTCTAAGGTCTACTTCACTCCCACTACTTTCTTTGAGAATAAATTCTCTTTCTATAAATGTAGCGTGTCTTAAGACAAACATCTTTTATTTAAGAGGATGATAAAATTGATATTCAAAACTCTTTTCTTGCCTTTTTTGTATACCCTTGCATTTATTTGATTTAACTTTAAGTTTATCAGACATTATAGGCTTCACATAAGCTTCACAACCCCAAATCTTTAGGTGTGACAACCTTGATCTATTACCAATCCATAACTCATACGGAGTCTTGTTAATAGATTTGGACGGAATCTTGTTTAAAAAGTAAGCATTAGTTTCAAGGGCATATCCCCAAAATGAAATTAGAAGTACTGCATGACCCATCATAGAATGTACCATATCTAATAAAGTACAGTTTCTCCTTTCAAAAACTACATTATATTGTGGAGTTATAGGAGGAGTCCATTGTGAGAGAATCTCATTCTCTTTTAAGTAACTTAGAAGCTAGTGGTCCAAGTACTCGTCACCTCGATCAGATCTAAGTGTTTTAATAATCTTACTAGTTTGTTTGTCTACCTCAAACCTAAATTCTTTAAACTTTTCAAATGCTTTGGACTTATATTTCATTAAATACACATAGTCATATCTTGAATAATCATCTGTGAATGTAACGAAATAGGAATATTTACCTCTAACTTGAGTAAACATAGGGCCACATACACCTAAATGTATAAACTCTAATAACTCACTGACATATTATCCCTTTCCACTAAAAGGTAGTTTGATCATCTTTCCTAACAAACAAGATTCACAAGTTTCATATAATTCATAATCAAAAGGATCTTAAGATCTGTTGACTTTGTATAACCTTCCATTGTAAATAAAAGATCTTACTATAGATCCATTGTGGTCTTGAAATTAGATAATAATGGAAACAACAACCCTTGTCAATTTGGTTTTTCTCAGTCACAGCACTTTGCTTCAGGTTCCACCTTAAGTAGATACACGGGGCTTGTTCATAATACCCCTATTTTTTGGGAAGGGATTGAATCATTCATGGATTTTAGATGGAATGTATCCTTCCTTATATAAATTTATAATTCTTGTTTCATTAATATAACCTAACCTACAATGCCATAAATAAGATGAATTTTTTCACTAAATTTCCTTCTTTTTTTGTTTATGTTTAATATTGGCCTTTCAAGATCTAATGTATACAAACTATTTGTAAGTAAGTTAGATCCATAACACACATCATCTTTAAAAAAAGAACAATTATTATTCTTGATAATAAATACAAATGCATTTACGTCTAAACATGGAATAGAAATAATTTTTTTAGTTAGAATAGGAACATAATAACAATTATTGAGTTCAAGTACAAAGCTAAAAGGCAAAGTTAAACTACAAGTTCTTATGGCTGATGTAGTAACTCTTACTCCATTGTCAACTCGTAAGTCCACTTTGCCCTTTTTTAACAATCTCTTGTCTGACAATACTTGTACATTGTTACAAATGTGAGATCCACATTCAGCATTTAATACTTAAGACTGAGAAATAGAAGTAAAAAGATTAATTTCAATTATAAACATGCCTAAAGATGAAGCTCCATTTAACTTCTTTTCCTTCAAGGTAGTAAGATAAACTTTGCAATTCCTCTTATAATGTCCTTCAATCCTACAATGGAAATAGATGGGCTTTTCTTTCTTCTTTTTGACACCACCTGATGGCTTTGCTACTTTAGCATAAGCTCTCTATTGCTTGTTCTTGTTCTTGTTCTTATTCTTCTTAAGAGTCTTACTCTTATTCTTAGAAGAAGAAGAGCCACCACAAGGATAGAATTGGATTCCTTCTTAAGACATCCTTCAGCAGTCTTGAGCAAATTGAGTAATTAAGCCAAAGTTACTTTTGATTCATATAGAAATTCATTATAAATTGACCAAAGCTTAGAGTAAGAGAATGGAGCACTAAATTAATGCACATCTCATGGCTCATAACATATCCTAATTGGCATAATTTTTCAATATAATTAATCATCATCAACACATGAAGCTTTACTGAAGATTTTGGTGCCATCCTACATTGAAATAGAGCTGTAATAGTCTCAAACCTCTCAATCCAACTTTGTGCACTAAACAACTCTTGAAGGTGTATATGCATAGCTCTTGCATTCATTTTCTCATGTTTTCTTTAAAGATCAGGAGACATGCTAGCCAGCATCACACATGTAGCTTGTTTATTATCATCCATATAATATTGATAATTCTCCCAATCTTCATCAACAACATCTTTTGCAAGTTTAGGTGGAAGCTTAGTGTCTAGAATGTACAATTTCTTTCTGACCTACGAACAAATGCAACTAGTTCGAAAAGTTTGGTCCAGTCTTTTTTTTTTTTTTTTTTGGCATCCATAATGCTTCTTAGGAATAAATTCATACTCATTTTTCAACAACTGAAATGTGAAAGAACGAGTATTAGAGCGATAATTAGTTTATGTCAAAAACCAAATAAATAAGGACTTTAAAACTATTTGATTACTCCTACTATCTTAAACAAACTAATAGCCCTCAATATTAATTTAAGAAATTATCACATAATTTTCTATTAGGTTAGGATCTCATTCCAATTTAAATAATCTTGATTTTACTCAATAAACCAACGAAATTAAAATTATGTAGATAACATCTTATTAATTACATCCTATGTGACTCCTAGATCTATTAGGTGATAACTTTTTGCAAAGCTTATCTTATATGTGATTCCTAACCTTACCTTTAAATTAATATGATCATAAGTTTGTTTATCCAAATCATACAAATTTAGTTAAGTAGGACCCATCGTTATATGACTAAACATATTCAAAATAAGATGGTATTGAGTTTATTCAACAAACCTAACAATAAAATTTTTTTAAAATTAATTTGATAACAATCGAAGACATAATTCATATTCTAGACATATACTTAATACGTTAATGAGAAATTTAAAATTTTATAGGTATCATTCTAATTAATACAATCTCGTTATATTGATTTATTTAATATAATCTAATTATGAAAGATAATTTGAGCACTTTACTTGATTCTAATAATTGATTTAAAAAATTTTAATTTAATTAATCAAAATTTTGAAAAATTAAACTAAATTTCAAAACATTCCTAATAACAAAAACCTTTCAAAAAAACAATTTGTCAAAAATAGAAAACATTTTTCTAAAGTTATTAGGAATTTTAAACTAATTAATTCTTAATCTTATAAGAAAAATTAATTTAATCTAATTTTAAAAAAAATTTAAAAATTAAACAAAAAACAAAATTTAATCATGGGCAACCAAACAAACATTAAATCTGATTTTAATGGGTAAGAATCACAATAATAGCTTAAACACGCTTTAACCTATGAATATTAAAATCAAAGTATACTTTATGCATTCATAGATTCTAAACACCAGTTTTAATAAACATCTAATAGAAATAATTTCTATTAAAGCATACATTATGCTTGTAAAGAAACCAAAAAAAAAAAAAACTCAATCGCCATGGAATTAATGAAAACCCCTTCTAGTCTATAATGTTTTACGTTACAAAACACTGAAACCTTTTTAGTAAATGCAACAATAATTACCTAGGTTTTCAAGAAACATGAATGACAAGCATTAAGGATCTCAAGAAGATCAATAACAAAATATTTCCAAAAAACCTATGAATCATTATTCAAAAAAAATTTCAATAACCAATTCAACAAATCCAAAAATCATGAATTAATCAAGAAACCAATTCAACAAATCCAAAAATCATGAATTAATCAAGAAACTAACGGGCATCGTTTTTAAAAATATTACTACACATAATAGTTCGGAAATATTTTCCAGATAAATATATAGAATATTCAAAACAACATCATTTGCATTCTTTTCCAGAAATAATTTTAATGAATGAGAAAAGCATACAGGCATTGGCATTGGCATTGACATAAGTTCAAAACTTCAAAAGTAGCATCTTTAAGACATTAGGAAAGGTAGTTAACATGCATGAAACGCTTCCAAAACATGTATAATAGGTAGAAATAAACAAAAAACAATATTTTTCAACGCATTTTGAAAACAAAATAAAACATTTTATTTAGAACATTTCTAAAATAAAATTATCAGTGCAACTCTTGCACAAATCAAACCACATTAGAATCAAGCTATGAATCAAAAATAAATTTGTTAAAGGTGACTCTAATATCACTGTTGAAAAATCGAGCCAAGATCATAGTTAAACGTAGCGGAATAAATTCAAAAAATTTTAACAGAATCAACTTTAACAAAATTTAATTGAAACTTATAATAAAAAAATAATGAAGTTACACTAACCTGTTTTTCTATTTCTTGTTGTTATTTTCATTTCCTTTACAAAACTGTCAATCCATGAGTCGTTCCATCATCTAGTCTCTAACGGTATCCACAAGTCTTTTCAGAGAAAAATCAAATCAAATTTGAGAGGGAAAATGTAAATTGTTAGCTTTATTTTTAAAAATTTTTCCTTTTTTATATAAAAAATCATATTTTTCATATCCTTAGAGTTTATTAATATTACAACTAAAATCAAACTTTAATCATAATTATGAATTAGTCCTAATAAGATCAAATATCATATATTGATCCAAGATGTTTCTAAAACTTCATAATTAAATCCAAGTTAATTAAAAATTTACTTTCTTCTTTATAGACTTTTTATGTGTGATGCATTAGATTCCTAATATGTTGACAATGATTATAAATTATAATTATAATTTACAATTATAATTAGATAAATTGAAACTCCTTTTAATTTATTTTTAATTCTCTAATTAAACATTTATAATCATAGATTATGATTAACATCTAGCAACATAATATGACCACCTAAATATTAAGAACGTCAAAATAGTTTTAATTAACATATATATGCATGGTTATAATGTATAATTTAATTCTTTTGTCATCCAATGTTCCAATTGGAATTAGAATATAGAATTATTGTCTATTATATCGAATCCAATCACGTAGTTCTTGATAATTAGTAAATGATTTATAATTGATATTTAAAAAACTTCTTCAAATTTCAATTCACTCTGATTAGATATTCCCAAAACCATTACTAATTAAGAATTGTAGAATATTCTTCCTAATTACCTTATGGTTAAACATCTTTTATTAATTTACTCAATTATCTCCATATAATTCATATTACATCCAATAACTGTCAGATTTAACTACTCCAAGAATAGAAAATAAGTAGTATCAAAACCTAATAATTCCTACATGAGATAACTTTGGTAATCTCAAGTCTAAAGATAAATTATACAACTATAAAAATGAGATAATCCACAAATATACAAGTAATGTTCTTATTGGAATTCTCAAGTTAGTTTAATAAACTTATTCTCTAATAAATACTCACATGTTTGTCTAAGTATTTTTATACTTTAATCTATGAGATCGATTAATAAGAAAGAAACAAAACGTAAGCTAGTCTAACTATTCAATTAATATCCTGTCTTGATAAATTTATGATTAGAAATATTTTAAGAATATTACAAAATACAATTTAAATCTTATAATTAAAATTTTGTTATAATTTTTAATTACACGGTAATTTTTCTGATATTTGTCTTCATGATTAATCATCAAATATAATTAATAAATACAGATAAATTATACTTTTATTGAATAAAATACACTATCATGCATATAAATTACAACCAACCAATTAATTGTAAAGACATACCAATAGTATCCCTATTACTACAAATCCCCGGAACCCAATAGTCACACAATTTCTCCGTCTTTCTCATTACCCTATTATTCCCAGGACGTCTCCATCTCAATCCATCATTAAAATTTGAACTTCTCCTCCCCATCGGATGTCCCGAGACCCCGGAATCATTAGAAAGCCCACGCTTCGATGACCCGGCGCCGTTTACGATGTCCGGCGACAATGTAGACAATTCACGGTGGAGAAATTGGCGAGGAAATCGATTACACTTTCCTGCTCTCCAATAAAAGCAGACTTTTTGTTGCTTCCACTCGTTACCTGATTGCGTGCACAGTCCATGATACACACGACTATTGCCTCTGCACGCGTCTAAATCCATCTAATCAATGAATCAAACA
This sequence comes from Pinacopodium congolense, assembly GCA_028565735.1. Lineage (NCBI taxonomy): Eukaryota > Viridiplantae > Streptophyta > Magnoliopsida > Malpighiales > Erythroxylaceae > Pinacopodium > Pinacopodium congolense. Next base: position 9,323,910 of record JAOXYD010000005.1, on the reverse strand, counting down.
AACAAACACTACTCTATCTGAGACTAACAGAAGTTCGCAAACACTACTCTATTTGAGACTAACCGAAGTTCGCTTCTTTGAGGTAAAGAAATCAATGATCGCAAAGTCGAGTCTGATCATGAAGAAAAAAACCCTTATTTATCTACTGTTTTTATATCAATCTACGGACCGAATTCGTGCACTTGTGAAGACTTATGGAATTAGGGACTTGAAACCCTCATTTGCAGCAAGAAGGGATTCCTCGGTTTGCATTGATGCAGAACTAAGAAAAGTCCTGTAATACTATGGACGAACGAGTCAGCTTTACGATAATGATCGAAATTACCATAGTGCCCTTACTCAACTCTTATATTTATTTCTTAGATATTTTTGTTGTTCTTCCAATAAATATGGTGGCAATTATTTCACTTTTGTTAATATATTTTATTTTTAATTGGAAAACAAAACTATCATACTGTCACTTCGTTGAACTAATATTCTTTGAATTATAATCTTGTCAAAAAGCATGGTAAAAAAAGTTTGGACTTTAATCAACTAAAATTAAATTTATTTTAAAACTTAATTAATTACTTACAAATTTAACTAATTCAATTTAAAATTAACAAATCAAAATGAGTTTGATCTAATTTAAAATCAACCTAATGTCACTATACGTAATCAATTTTATAAATGACTACAATATTAATTAATGATGATGTTTAAGGGTCGTTTAATATTATTATTAGTTGGTTCTAAAGTTCGAAACGTGCCTGATAAATCAATCTTCTCATATAAGGTAGGTGCTATTGATCTCTTAT
>JAOXYD010000005.1:9297182-9307730 GCA_028565735.1 Pinacopodium congolense | reverse complement strand
TCACTAACATCTAGAGATATAACTTTTATGTTTAAGGCTCATACAGATTCGAATCCTAGTGTCATGAATAATGGGTCAAAATATCAGACATCAAATTAACCTCGATTTTCATGTATCTTGTTCCAATCTCATGCAAATTTCAACTCTACACATTTACATACATCTCATCCTTTCATACTTTATCAAGAGGGACCATACACTTACTTGATATACTTGAACCAAGTCTCTTTTTAGGTCCCTAAACCATGCAAATCTGTGCTCCAATCAAGGTAGGAGAATAGGGGTTTGGAAGAGCTCATCAAGATCTACAAAATACTCCAAGGTTTGGCTTGATTTTGGTAAGAATCATGTAGGTTAGGTTAGGGATTAAAGTTCATAAAGGAGGAAGAAGAAAGCAGAAGAAAATGTCTAGAAATTGGACTTAAAATGGTTAAAAAATGCGAATTATATGTATATTCTACTTGATTGATTGCTTGTATGATCTGTAATGTGTTGCTTTGCATTCATGAAATGCATGATGAAATTAATGGCGTTATGACTGAGGTGACCAGGCTAGCCGCAGTTTGGTGTGGGGCTTATGCCCGTGGTTGGAATGAGCCTTAGGCTCAGATATGTTTGGACCCACTTTCTACTACGGATTGGGGTCAATACCCAAAGAATGAGCCCAGTATCAATTACTGATATGGGATAGTAAATGACATAAAGTCGCAACAAAAGAAAACAAAAAAGAAAATTGAGTCCCATATGCATTTGTAATTGTCTTCTCGCATGTATAATCATACTTTGATATGCTAAATACATGAAAAACGTGATTCTAATTATGATGATTCTGTGATTTATTTTGTGTTATATGCTTATGTGTAGATAGAGTGAGCACATCAATGATGGCCACTCACTAAGTTTTTCCCTGAAAACTTATCCCATTCAACATTTCAGGTCAGAGGGAGCTCTTCTAGATTAATCCAATGTAGAGAAAGTGAGAGTTGGGTACTTACAGACTCATTATGGCTCAAAGGTTGGTAAGCAGAAGTCTTGAAGAGTCTAGATAGCATGTTTTTGTTCTATTTGCTACTTATGTACAGTTTATGATAACGTATACATGGAATTTGTTTTAATGAAATGCGAGTTTTGGTGTCTATGTTCCTTTTGATTATGTTACATGATGTCTACTGTAATTGCTTTAGCGTGCCACCCTTGTAGGGTATTTACTCAGAAATTCCTCAAAATGTCGGGTAAGTGACCTATGAGAGTGGGATGCTACACCTTAGCAGACAAAGGAATTAACTAGAGACATGCCTTGGCCAGAATTGTTAAGATTTGGTGGTTGATTTGCTTGTCTATGCCTACTATGGTAGGTTAACTCAAAGAATAACAATGCCATTGAAAGGCGATTTGACTACTATTGATAGTTTGTTTTCGACTCCTTCAATGTGGTTTACTAGACCTTTAATGGTGGTACTCCATACCACCGTTGATGGTCTATAACATAGCATTTCTTTAACAATTTTTCTCTAATATTCATTCTTGATCAATCACCTAGAAATTAAACATTATAAAACATGAATTTAACAATTAATCACTAAATTAGTAGTCATAATTCAATAAATAATTATTAAAACTTAATCAATTTGACTCTTAACAAAAGTAAATTGAAAAATGTATAGTTGAAGACCAAAAATGAACATAAAACAAGGTCAAGAAATTTTGGAAGTTTCAAGATCTTTATTTAGATAGTTTAAGTTTGCTAGTAAGTTTTATTTGGAGTTTTGATAACCATAGGATTTAAATTGCATAAAGTTTCCTAAATTTTTCACATGTCAAGAGAAATTTTATGTTTGAGTTTAATTGACATTTCTTGGTATTTAGAATCACTTATGGAATGATTTGAAAATTATATGAATTGGTTTTACAGTAAAGAGATTGACTTTGAAGTTTTTGAAACGTTAGAAAAGTTGGAAGTTTTGAAAAACTTCAAACTATGCTTAAGTTATCATAAACTAAGACATAATTTTTTAAAGTTAAGTTAAAAGGTATTGGTATCCAAAATTACTTTGGAGAAGTTTTAAAAGTTGTATAAACTGATTTAGAAACAAAAGGAATTGATTTAAAAGGTGTAAAATTGTTTTCCATTAGCTAGAATTCTATAGAATTTGTTCTATGGAATGACTAGACAATTAGTGCTTTATAAACAATAAACTAATGCTTTTTTAAAGCTAATTGTTCGACTAGTTAAAATGACAAGCCAATCAGTCAAGATGAAAATGACATAACAACTAGTTTAAAATTCTGCTTAACAAATTTTTAATGGTTTCTAGTGGCTAGCAAATGAATATAACGAGTCTTTAAGCTTAGAAACTCTATAAAGAGGTTTAACGATAGTTGAACAATCTTTATAAAGTTTTAATGTGATTTTGAGCTTCAAAGCTAGTTTTTGAGCATCTACCTTGAATATTTGTGTTTTAGAGCAAGGGTTCTCATTTTTGTCTTATCAATCTAACAAAGTATGATTTTTTGTTTGTTTATAAAGTTTTTAGGAAGGTTTTCATTTATACATTTCATCTTGAAAATAATTTGAGCCCTTTTTATTAGAATTTGAAACACCTTTGAGATGTAATGGTTTCTTTTAAAGGATTTTTTATTTTTTGGGATTAGGATTAGATTTAAAGGTTTCCCTTCAAATTTAAGGAAGAATCATAAAAGGTTACTCTTTACCTTTGTTAAAGGAATACTGGGTTTGTAAGAATTTCTTTTCAATTAAAAGAAAAAGATGTAAAACTTCGTGATTGATAGTGCTATGTCTACATGTAATCTTAGAGAGTGGACTTAGGCAATAAAAGGATTGTTAAACCACTATAAGTCAATTATATGTCCTTCTTCCTTTAGCTCTCCATTACTATTATTTATTTATGATGGTGTTTGTTAAGTACCTAAGTTTTAAAAGAAATATAACCAAGAACACATTAAACAATATCACAACACATGAAAAGGTAAGTGTACGTATCGGATGTAATATAGCTTGGATGAGTATAGGTGTTGAACCTCAAGGACTACTATTATGAATGATTTCCTATCTAAATCTAGCTACCTACCAAAAAGATAAAGATTGATTGATTGGTTTAATAATAAAAAGAAATAAAACAATTAAATAGAATGCCTAGACAAACTTATAAGGAGAAACAATCAATGATGAAGGCAGGATTAAGGTAATTAATTTCTTTAGGATGTGTATGTACTTAATTGTTTATCTTAATTTAACTTAAATTTTAGATTTATTAGACTATAGATTCCCTAATCTAAACTACACTCTTTCTCTAGAAATGTAACATGTATTCATTTCAATTAAACTAGGTAAAAGTTCTCTCTACCCTGTTTTATTGAAGTGAATGCAATAACTTGTTCCACAAAAATTCACATCTAACCCGGAAATCTCATGTAGGACTATCTGTAGCTCCCCATATAAGATGTTTTATTTATGAAGAGTTCTAATGCCTATACGAAATTTTGCAATCTAAATCATACACATAATAAAAACTTTGAAATCAATGTTTACTTTCTCATAATAATTGAATCCAAAGGAAATAACATTCATGAACAAATTTGATTAAAAAACTTGGAAATCAAAATTTAAAATAAGAATTAACAAGAATAATAAATCCTAGAGTTCATAAAAACCCAAATCTTATAAAGAGTTTAGCTCCTAAATATAGTTTCAATCACATAAAAAATCATAAAGATAAAAGGAATAAGAAAGCTCATGAAAAGTCATCTTGAATCCTTGAAATCATGATGTTGAATGGTGAAATCATTCCTTGAATCTTCAATTCTTACCCTTATATGTTTCATCTCCTTTAATCTTGGTTGGAAACCCTTCAAGAATGATCTAGAATGTGTTCCCCCTTATAATGGTTGAATGGAGGTCTTTTGTAGCAACAAAAATACCTAAAATAGGAAAACTTCATGTATGCACAAGAGTGGCATCCTGATCACAAGTAGCATTACACCCATGATGCTATCTGTGATTCCATCTAGAGAGAAATCATGGGCATCCGATGAAAACTCTCTGTATTTTTGTGATATCTTCTCCATTCTTCATCCAATTGCGATGAAATTTGGTATAGCTTCATTACATGTTGTTCTAGAATCCTGTAAAATTTCATAGTATTTAGAACTTTAAAGGTGCACCTAATCTCAACTGAGCTTGTCTTGATCTTTCCTTTGTACACTCATCATGGCTTGTTAAATAACCTTGAAATTTAGTGTGGAACTTCCTAACATGATGCTTTAAGTCTCTAAATTGTCTCTACACCTCTTCTAGCTTAAAAAGGATGTCAAAATGTCCACCAAAGTCCCACAAAACATATGCAAAAATAGAAATCAATGAGCAACATCATATTCAAAGGTTTTAACTTAATAAACACCTAATTCAGAAGGATTTACCCTTAGAATCAATTCAAACAAGCACTAAATCATGTCTATAATATGTGTGTTTTAAGAGCTATCAAATATCCCCATACTTAAGTAGTTGTTTATCCTCAAGCAATGTCCTAAAAATCAATTTGAACCAAATCAATTAAGAGTTTATAAGTGTTGATTACAAAAACAATAACTTGTTTTACGCAAAAAATCACAAGTATGTGGGTCATTACTTGTAGTAAAAAGTGGATATCATCCCATAGAGATTGCACTTAAGCACCACTTAATTCAAGTTGTGCTTTTTTTAAGGAACCAGTTCAAACAAATTAAAAAAGATAAGTAGAATGAATAGTAAAGTTTAGGGGTAGAGATGAACATTATGCAGCATTAAGAAAATTCTTTGATTGAATATGTCAGTACCAGTTGAGGCTTAATCCCTAAAAATTCACCATTGGTGTCACATCAAAAAAATTGTAAGGGTTTCAAGATACCTGTTAGTAACAATTTCCTACTTAGATTTAGGAAGAGCCTTTCTTAAAATAGATGAGCCGAACCTTCATTAGGTTATATAGGAATTCCAGAACTGGGGCATGTCCATCTTCGTGCTAGATTGGACTGGCTCTTCTGGATGGATATCAAACTGGAGAATTCATCTAAAATTGAATCAAACTAATATTCTAATAGCTGTTGTTTTCTAAGACAGACATTGGTGTTTTCAACTTTATTGATGCTCTCATGCTTGACCACTCTTTAGTCTAAGGATTCCTAACCACCGAATTGAAACTTCGAAGGGGTGGGGACATTGTGAGGTGGGTAGTTTATCTGTAAAATCAAGCAATCTAACCAATGCCAAAACTGTAAACTAAAACTCAAAAAATTGAAGATTAATGAATAGGACTTGTCGTTATCGCTATTTATTTCCCTCTGGTTTAATTGACTCAATTTATGCTTGGTCTAAGATTTTCTAATATTTTAACTACACTTTCTCAAGGTGCAACTAAATTCCCCTAGTTAAATAAGTTAGGATTAATTTTGAGATCTCTCGATATGCAAAGTCTTTCCTAAAAATTCAACTAGATGTTAAGCGATCCTAACGGTAGTCTATTAATCTATTGAAATTTGTTTCTAATAAATCAATACATTTGTTATCTATAGGTCTATTAAACACCAACTCTCATTATACATTTAACACATATTACCAAGCTCACTCTTTTGATTTAATGTAAAGTTTAAGCTCAACAAATAATACAAACATTTAGAACACTAAATCAACAACCAGAGTTCACAAATAGTTCAAACAAAAAATCATAGAACAAGTTTACCAGTCATAATAGAAATAAGTTTAACCATATTTATATTCTCTAGAATACAAAACATACTGAGAAAAACAAAACATAAAACACAAAAAAAAACAATAATGTTTGTCTTCCCTTTTGTATATGAAAATCTGGAAAATGGAAGTTTATTAGAGCTCTTAATGCTTTGAATCTAACCTCTCACCCTTGGAGCTTATGTCTTGAGTGGAGAGGAAACTTGGACGGTGGCTGCCACTATTCTCCTTTTCTTGTGAGTGTAATTGGCCTATTTATTTTTTCTTGAGGTGAGTCAACTAGCTGATGTAGTGGGTAAGCTTTAAGCTCAAAGTTCATCATGGATTCCTAAAAAGCCTAAGAGAAATCCTACAAAGGATGCTTGTGCCATTACTTTGAGAAGTGGCAAGCAGGTACAAAAGCTTAGAAAAGGGAAGGAGAAAGAAGTGGAGGAGGAAACTGAGCTAACAGAGAAAAAAAGGAGGATCACCCTCCGCAGGTAAAAGCTTCGCACACGATTATTACTAATTCATCTTCTATTCCATTTCTTAACAGGTTAACAAAGAATAAACAAGAAGAAAAGGAAAGGAAATATTGGAGGTCTTCCATAAGGTGGAAGTTAATATTCCTCTGTTAGAAGCAATTAAGCAAGTTCCAGGCTATGCAAAATTTTTGAAGGAGTTGTGTACCAACAAGCAGAAGCTGAGAGGAGATGAGAAGATCAGTGTGGATGGCAATGTGTTGGCAGTTTTACAAAGGAAGCTACAACCCAAATGCAAGGATCTAGGTATTTTTACCATTCCTTGCAAGATAGGTAACACGAGGTATGAGAGATGCATGTTAGATTTAAGAGCTTCAATCAATATTATGCCTTTATTGATCTTCAAGGCTCTTAATCTTGGTTCATTAAAGGATACCCGTGTTATCATTCAATTAGCTGATAGATCTAACACATACCCTGAGGGGGTTATTGAGGATATTTTAGTGTAGGTTAACGAGCTTGTTTTCCCTGCAAATTTTTATATGTTAGATATGCAGGATGAGGGCTTTTTGAATCCCTAAACTATTTTGTTAGGCAGGCAATTTTTAAAGAAATCTCGGACAAAGATCGATGTACATAGTGTTAACAATGGAATTTGATGGCAAGGTTATTCATTTCAATATCTTTGATTCCATGCACTATCCATCAAATTTTGAGTCGATCGCTAAGGTAAGTATTCTTGATTCTTTGACAAAACAGTGGTCTTTCCTTTCTACAGGTGACCCTTTGGAGGCAGCTTTGACCACCCCGCTAGAGCAAAAGATATCTAGATTTTGGTAAATTCAATTTGAGTTTAGAGATGAGTTAAAGGAAGCAATTTGGGCACTCGAGACTTGTCCTTTTGGCAAGTATATCTCTCGCTTCTTAAAATTGCTTGTTAGTATTAATTGGTTGTTACCTTCTATTGTACAACATCAGAAGTGGAGGTGAAGTCCTTACCTGCTCACCTCAAGTATGCATATTTGGGCACTAACAATACACTTCCAATTATTATAGCGAACGATCTTACAAAGGTGCAAGAAGAGAAGCTCTTCAGTGTGCTGCAAAGAATATAAGACTGTATTGGGATGGACAGTTGTTGATATCAAAGGTATTAGTCCTTCTTTGTGTATATATAGAATCTTTCTTGAGGAAGGAGCAACCCCAGTCCATCAAGTATAAGGACGCCTCAATCCACCAATGGTGGAAGTGGTGAAGAAAGAAGTGATGAAATTGCTAGATGTGGGTGTCATATACCCAATCTCTGATAGCAAATGGGTAAGTTTTAGGTGGTTCCCAAGAAGTCGAGCATTAAAGTCGTGGAGAATGAGAGGGGAGAGATGGTTCCAACTCTGGTGTAGAATGGACGGTGAGTTTGTGTGGACTATCGCAAGCTCAACTCGATGATTAGAAAGGACCATTTTCTATTGCTTTTTATTGATCAGATGTTAGTACATCTTGCTGGTTATGTTTACTATTTTTTTCTTGATGGATACTCAGGTTATATTCAGGTAGCTATCAATCTAGAGGACTAGGAGAAGATGACTTTCACATGCCCATATGGGACGTTTGCTTATAGAAGGATGCCTTTTGGTTTGTGCAATGCCCCTACTACCTTTCAAAGGTGCATGTTAGGTAATTTTTTTTAGTATCTTGAAAAAATCATTGAAGTTTTTATGGATGACTTTACTGTACATGGGGATTTATTTGAGCAATGTCTTGATCACCTATTTTAGTTCTTAAACGATGCCTTGAAACTAACTTTGTTCTTAATTATGAGAAATTCCATTTTATGGTTCATCAAAGGATAGTTTTAGGACATGTTATTTTTGCTTAGGACATTGAAGTTAATAGAGCTAAGATAGACCTTGTTTTTTCTTTGCTTCACCCCACTTCTGTGCCAGAAGTTCGATCTTTTCTTGACAATGCAGGATTTTATCATAGGTTCATTCAAGACTTTTCCAAAGTTACTTAGCCATTGTGTGTGTTGCTTTAGAAAGACAAGGAATTTATTTTTGATGAGAAGTGCAAGAAGGCATTTGATGCCTTAAAGGAGAAGTTAATCACAACACCCATTTTACAACCTTCATATTAGAGTTTGCCATTCGAATTTATGTATGACACCTCCAACCATGCCATTGGAGCAGTTTTAGGCCAGCGAGTTGGATGGATACCTCACACCATTTACTATGCTTTGAAGACTTTAAACGATGCCTAAGAAAACTACACTACCACAGAAAAAGAGCTTCTTGCAGTAGTTTTTGCTTTAGATAAGTTTAGGTCTTATTTATTGGGTACTAAGATTATTGTTTATTTTGATCATGCAGCTTTGAAGTACCTACTGGCAAAGAAGGAGGCAAAGCTGAGGCTCATCCGTTGGATACTCCAACTTCAGGAGTTTGATGTGGAGATCAATTATAAGATAGGCTCGGAAAATGAAGTAGGAAACTATTTGAGTCGTCTAGTAGAGCATGGTGCTAACACGGGTCCTATAAATGATGATTTTCCATAAGAACAACTGCATGCAGTACAGTTGACAGCTCCCTGGTACGCTGACATAGACAATTTCTTGGTCACTCATCAGTTTTCTATAGATTTCACCAAAGCACAAAAGGAGAGGATGAAGAACCGAGCAAAGTTTTATGTATGGGATGATCCTTATTTGTGGGGATTTTATGCGGATCAAGTTATTAGAAGGTGCGTACCTGACAATGAATTTGTTTCTATCTTGTCATTCTATCATTCTTATGCATGTGGAGGCCATTTTGGCCCAAAGAGAACAGTTCACAAGGTTTTAGAGTGTGGATTGTACTGGTCATCTCGATTTCGAGATGCATATGATTTCTGCAGGAATTATTACAACTATCAGTGAATAGGTATACTGGGTCCTCATATGGAAGTGCCTCAAACCCCCATATTGATTTGTGAGATTTTGATGTTTGAGGTATGGACTTCATGGGTCCTTTTCCTTCTTCATTTGGATTTCAATATATTCTTCTTACAGTTGGTTATGTGTCAAAATAGGTGGAAGCAAAAGCCACCCTAACTAACGATTCTCGAGTGGTTGTAGATTTTTTGAAATCTAACATCTTCTCTATGTTTGGGGTACCGCGATTCATCATTAGTCATAAGGGGACCTATTTTTACAATCGCACGATAGAGGCTCTCTTAAAGAAATATCAAGTGGTACATCGAGTTTCAACTGCTTATCACCCTCAGATGAGTGGCCCGGCTGAAGTGTCTAACTGAGAGATCAAGTCTATCTTAGAGAAATGATGAATCCTAATAGAAAGGATTGGAGTTTACATCTCAACGACACATTATGGGCCTACATAATTGCATATAAAACTCCGATAGGGATGTTACCTTGCAGGCTCATCTTTAGCAAGCCCTGTCACCTTCTATTGGAATTGTAACACAAGACTTATTGGGTGATCAAGAAATGCAATATGGAGTTAGAAGCCATCGGTGCTCATAGAAGATTACAGTTATAAGAACTTGAGGAGTTGGGATATGAAGCTTTCGAAAATTCTCAGATTTACAAGAAGAAGACTAAGGCATTCTATGATCGCAACATCTCTATAAAGACATTCGTGGTAGGAAAAAAGGTGCTCTTATATCATTCCCGCCTCAAACTCTTTCTAGGTAAGTTAAAATCTTGATGGATAGGTCTTTTTGAGGTTACTCAAGTATATCCCCAAGCAGCAGTGGACATCCGAAGTGCCAAGACGTGAAAAGAGTTTAAAGTCAATGGACATCAGCTTAAACCTTACTTTGAGGGCTTTCAAGTGCAATAAATAGAGGTGCTAGAGCTTAAAGCTCCGACATATATTGGTTGATTTTGGTTGACAAGGGTCAAGCTTGTGACTTTAAACAAGCGCTCGTTGGGAGGTACCCCTAACCTTATCCTTTCATTTTGGTTCTTTTTTGTTTAAATTTTTATTGTTTTCATTTGAATGCTTTATTTGATTTATTTCTAGGAAGGCATGAACGAAGCTGTGATTTCTACTCTCAAGTCGATGAACCCTCTTTAATCTAAGGGAGTCCCTTCTATTCTCATCCCCTTATCTGTGTTTTTATTGTCTTTAGACATTGAGGACAATGTCCATTATAAGTGTGGACGTGGAGCTAATTTGAATTGAAAAATTTTTACATTTGTGCACTTGAACTGTTGTGATAAATGTTAAACCATGTTATTCTAGCATAGTAAGTTGGACTGAGATCAAGATGTATGCTTGAATTTTGATTAGGTAGCTTGAGTAGAAGGTGAATCATGTGGAATAATTGAAGTAGTTGATTGCATAA
>JAOXYD010000005.1:9277984-9291454 GCA_028565735.1 Pinacopodium congolense | reverse complement strand
ATAAACATTTCAAACACTTAAACATTAGTAAGAATAATGTTTTGTCATCATCAAAACACATGATTAGAACCACCTTGTTTCAACAGAGGAATTCCTATATTATTTGATGTGCTTTTGGTCACTTTTGATAGAAAGAGATTTCATTCAATCAACTTGAGAATAGGTATTAGTATCATAAGAAACATGTTAGTCCAAAAGGCACTCAAGAGGTGGTATAAGGTGGAAGAGCAATTCCTACAATTCCAATCTTCTTTATTGAAGATGATGATAAACCTTATAACAATCTTTTTTAGGCAAAGAGTAGCATATAAGGAAACAAAATCACAATCTTAGTTAGACTAGGAAAGTGAAAAGCAACCTCACAAAAAAAGTCAAAGAGTAGCCTATACAAGTTAACCCCAAAGAAGAGAACAAAAACACATCTATAAAGATATTTTACTTAAAGCAAAAATAAACTAAGGGCTCTTTTACATTTAAAAATCAAATGAATGAACAATGACTATTTTTAAACCTAATAAAACTTAATATGATGATCTAACAACTCAAAAATCATATTTTAAACATTAAATATGAAGATATGTGAAAAGTGTAAGACTTGGAAATTTGGACATCTTAGTGTTTTAAACTTTTTATCTAAAACTAATCAATTACAAGTATAATAAATAAAAAAAAACATTCAAGAAGGTCTTAGAGACCTAAACAAACATAGAACATTCAATTAGGAAAATTTAAAAACCTAATTGAATAAGAAATAGTTTAAATAGTTAATAAATTTGAGTATGTTTTCTTATAAAAATTAAAACATAAGACCATAAATATGGATTAAAAACACTCTCAAGACCATAAAGAATCAAGGAAAAGTAACCTTAAGGTTAAAAATAGGTCTAAATGTATAAAAAGAATGGTAAATACAAGGTATATAATAAACTTGAAGCACTTAAGTGTATACATAACTTTAAAATATAAATCTTGCACAAAATCAATAATTGAAAGCTAACACTTGACGAAACCCTTTGATATTATAATAGAGAGTTAGAATAAGGGTTTAAAGCATAAAACCGTAAGTGGAGGTAGCAAGAATTAGATTAAGAGTGATAAGCACATTGAAGTTTTACAACTTTGATGAATCTATTTTTATAAGCTCAAAATAAATGTTTTCCAACATTATAATTAATTTTAAAAATGTTTCAAAGCTCAATTTAAAAGCCCTTATCAATTTCGACATTGATTCAATTGCTGATGAAAAGCTTTTTTTAAACATTGTAAACATATGAAATGCATGACTGAAAAATATTGAGCCCCTAGAATATGTGACCTTTAAGTGATATTTTCATAGGTTTAAGATTTACAAAAAATGGTCATAAATCTTCTACAATGTTTGACTTATATTTTTCCTTTAGTTATGAACTCCAAGTCCAATCTTTCATCATCATATAAACTATCTTTTAACCTCACACCATGCACTGAAACAATTAGTAGAATATATGTTTTATTATCATCAAAACAAAGATTCAGATCTCCCTTGATTCAACATTCTGCCCATTTTATATGATGACAAAGCATGTGATATTAAAAATAAAAAAACTTAAATTTAACCATCCCATATTAGATTATAGGCATACATCATATATAATTAAGTATCAATTCTCAAGGAAAATCAAATAAAAACATGAACTTCATATACCTCCATTATGCTCAAGCAGACAAACTAATTATGCTAAAAAGTTATGCTCCACTTTAGTTTATGCATTAAAGCCAACACTTAAAAAATTCACCCTTCTCCTTAGAATTCATCCTTCTTCTAAGAAAAATTTTGCTCCCCCTTAATGAAATACTTTAATATCACCCATCCTCCTCCTCCTTTTTGACATCATAAAAAAGAATGCGAGAAATACCAATTAAGAAACAAACTCAAAATGTGTAGGAATTTATTTGTAAAATGCATAAGAAGAGAGTACAAAAATAAAGCAAGGAAGAAGAAATATATATGAATTTACAAAGCACAGATAGACCTACAATCAATCATACCTAACTCTAACCTAATCATACAAAACCTATCCTTACTTATAAGTTTAGTGAAATATATGTATCGATTGATTTTTTATGTCTGCAAACTCTAGCTCTATATATCACCATTTTGCACATGATCCCTTATAAAATGATATCTATTCTCATTGTGCTTAGTCCTTAAATGTTAGAAAGAATTTCTAGTAAGGATAACGAAACTAGTGTTATCACACCTAATGTGTATCTTCCCAAGCTCCATGTCATAATACCTAAGCTGTTGTCTAAGCCAAAGCACTTCCACACAACTATCAATTGCTACATACTCCACTTCTACAACTAATAAAACTACAAAATATTAATATTTACTACACCACGACACTAAGGCATTCTCAAAAAACTGGTAAATACTAGATGTACTCTTTCAATCTAAAATATTGCTAGTATAATTGATTGCAAAACAAACTACTAGTTTGATGCTCAAAATGACATGTAAACAGGTCGTAACTTATAATAAAAGAAAATATCAATCCTACGTGGATTGTAGTTAGTCACCACTCAATTTAGGTTGTGCTTTGTTTAAGAAACTGATTAAAACAAATTTAAGAAGATAAGTAAAAAAAAGAGAAACTAAAAGTAAATGAAAGCAAGGCAACCAAAGCCAAAACTAAAAACCAAGACTTAAAGAAATCAAGATTAAAAGTTAGGATTTGTCGTCATCCTTATTTATTCTCCACTTGTTTGATTGATTCAATTTCTATTTAGCTCAAAATTTCATAATATTTTAGCTACCCTCTATTAAGGTGCAACTAAATGATACTAGGTAAATAAATTAGGATTAACTTTGGGATCTCTCGATATGCAAAGCCTTTCCTAAATATTTAACTAGATATGAAGCTATCCTATAGTTAGTATATCAATCTATTGAAAGCTCTTCCTAATAAATTAGTAACTTATTATCTATAGGTCTATTAAATTCCAACTCCCATTGTACATTTAAAAAAATTGCCCAACTCACTATCATGATTTGTTAAAGGGTTTAAGCTTAATAGACAACACAAATATTCATAATAATAAATCAATGCACATGAGGTCACAAATGGTACAAATAGCAAATATTAAAACAAGTTTAGCCACTCATAATAGAAACACATTGATTAATGTCTACATTCTTCAAAATATAAAACATATTGAGAAAAAAAATAGAACAAATACATAAGTGGTTGTCTCCCTTTTTGTGTCTAAAAATATGGAAATGAGAGACTTTGTTGAAGTCTTGAAGCTTTAATCCACGATTGAAGCTTGTGTGGTGTGCAAAACAAACTTGGTTATATGTTTTCTCCCTTTTCCTCGAAGTTGGCCACCGAATCTGTTATACTATTCTCTAATAAAAAAAATGCTCAAGTTGGTTGCTTAATGAATTATATTATTCTTTGTTGTTTGCTTATATATCTAGGGTATGTGCTTGTCTCCTTTTGCTTTTTGCTTTGGTGCATTTTGCGTGAAAGATCTTTCATTTTGCTATATTGATTCTATCCAAATCTTGATTCATTGGTCTTGGTAAAAAAGGTCAAAGCTTTTTGTTAGCTTATGTTTGACGCTGCTTTTTCTCCCTTGGAATGGTTTTCTCGCTTGGTCTAAAGTTGTTGGTCTTGGTCTTTCCTTAATGTTTGATTTAGTGTTTAGTGAGTTTATCTCCTACCGGAGAAAGCCTCCCACTAACAACTTGGTCAAAGCATTTAACCCTTGAAATTAATGCCTTGTAATGCGTGTTTTTCTAAACTTTGAAGGCTTAATGCCTTGATAGCTTAATGAGTCTTAAACATAACAATTTCATCATAAAATGCAAAGGAGCACATGTAAAACACTTAGAAAAAGTTATACTAACACACAATTATCAACTTTATCACACTTAAATCTTAGCTTGTCCTTAAGTAAATCAAATAAAACCATTCAATTCTATGACTTCATTGTCACAAAGATCAAAGCATGAAATCCATTAAACTTTGGCCAACTGAAATGTCAAGCTACTATACATATCATTAGTACTTTTCATTAGTGCATATAAGCAAACTCAACTTATGAAACCATAACTTAAAGATAAATATAAATGCAAAATGGATCTTCCTCATGGTTTCACTTATATCTCTCCAGTGTAGAAGGGTTAGTGTTTCACTCAAACTTCTTATAGGAAACCACACTATCTTAGGCTTGCTATTACACCAATTCTTCTTCACAATGATTACATGCTAAGGTAGATCAAAAGGACTTTGTTTCAGATTGTAATGCGGCTAGAGTTAAGGTAGGTTAAAAAGGTTTTAAGGGTTCATCAGAAGCATTTATAAGGTACTAAATGCATAAAAGAAATAATAAAATAAACTTCTGAGATAGGAAAATGGATAAAACTAACTACTTAGAGCTTATTAATGCTACTAAAAAGTTCTTCCATTTTCTTTTCTTTTCTTTTTCCATATTCTTTTTCTTTTTCTTCCCCTTTTTTTATTTTTTTATAATAATGAAGAAACAATGAAAAAAATAACAACTAAATGCAATGTGCTCTAAGAGTAGAAGTATCACTCATCTCATCTCATAAAAGAAAACAAATGCAGCCAAATATCCCAAACCAATGAAACATTTAACACTCTATTAAACTTGTCATTGGGTAAGCCCATGGGGTTTGATGTTTTAAAATGGGGGTGCTTCAAGAAACCAAGGGTTAAAGGCTCAATGAGAGTAGCATGAGATAACAAAAGGGTAAGTCATTTAAGCCAAGGGTTAATACAAAAAGGTCGTTGATCATATCTATCTAGCATGCATTTAATAGATTTAAATTGATTCAAAGTAAAATTTGAAGGTAATTACCAAAGAAACCATTACGCATAGAGAGAAATTAAATGAATATAGAATGGAGTCATAAAGGCTCAAATCCTCACATAGGCTCAATTGAAAATCCATCATGCATCTCTACATTACCTCATTACTCAAGTGTCAAGTTATGAGTAAGCTTATAAAACCAACTACTTTCATCATTTAACATGGTTCACTCTCTACTCAAGTAACCTAATCTAAGTTCAAGAATGAATTTAATCTCATTCGAAATAGCATGATAGAATACCATCGCAATACATTCATCACAATGATTCGAGGGTGGTTCTATTGTTTACACAAAACAACAACCTAATATGCCTAAAACATGCATCCTATGTAACAAAATTCAAATAATACAAACAATGCAAACACAAACGCAACACATCCTAAATGACATGCAAAAATTCAAACATAAGTGCAAAAAATGCAGAGACTACCTCCCCACACTTGAACAACACATTTTCCTCAATGTGGAAAGAAAAACCCGAAACCAATAAATAACATATTGAAAATCAAAACATATAAGTAACAAACAGCCTAAGAGATTAAGGGTAAGAAGGGCTTATGGTGGTGTCCGTCATTCTAAGGCACAAAAAATCTTCTTCCTCTCTTCCTTTGGTCCTTTAACAAGCTATGATGCACAACAAACCTTCAAGAAATTATCAAGTCTCATAAACAACAAGAGATTAAAAAGGGAAAACAAACTACAGAGCAATCAAATCCTAAATCAAGGCAAACACACAAAACTTAACAAACACAAAAAAACTAAAAATAAACATGCTAAGTTAAGGTCATTAGCTTGACTATCACCAATCAATCAAAAGATTAAAAAGGAAGAAACTGCTCCCTTTTGTCTTGAAAGAAAGTCTCTAAGATAAAACCTACCATGATGCCCAAAAGTATTGAATGTTGTTCTCTTGAAGCCTTTCACTATAACCTCCCCATGCTTGCAAATGTGGGCCACCTTAAATGGTGTTTTCACTTTACATTTGAGTTTACAAGGAATCAACTCCAACTATGCTCTAATATTCTTTTTTCTCACCTTAACTACCATCTTCTTTAGTTCTAAGGTTACATCACTACAAGTACTAATGGGTAGTGGTTTTCCTTTACATAAGAAGGTATACTCAAAATGTAGAGGTAAGGATTGTAACTTAAGCACTATTGGTGTCACAAGGGAAAATAGGGTAAGGGCATTTGTTTTTCCTAAAGGTTCTTGCTTCAACCTCTCACCTAACTTCTCCTTCTTCCTAACTCCTTCATCATCTTTCAAAATTTCCTTTCCCTTATGCTTCATCTCTTGCATCTTTCCATACTCATCAATCACATCTAACTTTATGCAAGCATTTCTTTTCATTGGATTTTTTAACTTCTTGCCTATGTTAAATACTATCCACTTATCACCAATGTAAAGGATTAACATTCCATTATGGTCATCAATCAAACCTTTACTAGTGTTCATAAAAGGTCTACCAAGGATCACTAGGCAGATTGCTATCCTCAAAATCAAGCACTACAAAATCATCTGAAATGAAGAACTTAGCTACTTTGAGGGGCACATCTTCTATAACCCCGTATGGCTTCCTTATCATTTGATCCACTAGTTGTATGAACATAGAAGTCAGCTTCATCTCACCTAACCCCAACTTCCTGAAAACAAATAAAGGCATCAAGTTAACACTAGCTCCTAAATCACATAAACATGCAAAAAATTCCAAGTTACTAATCGCACAAGGGATAGTGAAACTCAATGAATCTCACATAGTAAATGGCATGTGGTTGGTAATGATTGAGCTATAACTCCATGTCAACTCCATTATTTGGTTGTCATCTCAAGCCTACTTATTGGTTAGGATATCCAATAGAAACTTACTATACTTGGGCATATTCAGGATGGCATCCAGGCTTAACGAACTTAGAAACTTCTACAGGTGGTGAATTCTATTGGAGTCTTTGTGAATAAGGGATTCTTATCTTATACGGTGGTGGTGGGATGTAGGGCTTCTCCTCTTCTTGCATTTCCTCTTTAGTGTGAGTGTTATCTCTTGCATCCTCAACCTTCTCACTTGGCTCCTGGATTTCCTCTACAATTATAACTTTGATGGCCTTCACTTTCTCCCTTGGATTGGGCTCAATAGTGCTTGGTAGGCTACCTACATTTTTAAAAGACAAATCATTAGCAAGTTAACCTACCTGAACCTCTAAGTTGTGGATGGAGGAAACATGGTTCTTCATAATCTAGTCACACTTTGGATCCATCTTTTTTTTATTCTCTTATTGGCTTGTAAGCATCCTCTTCTGATTGTCTTCTTGACTAGCTAGTTTAGAGCCGAAGACATCCTTTTGCTTAGCCATCTTATTCTCTAAAGATCCAAGGCGATCTTGTTGAAATCCAAGAGATCCTTGTTCTCTCACTCGGCCATCTGTATTGTTAGTATTCCAAGAAAATTTTGTGTGGTTTTTCCACTCTGAATTATAAGTATTGAAATACAGATTGTTACCCCTTTATTATTGGCCCAAGTAATTTAGCTATTCTGTGCCACTAGGTCCTACTAAGAAACATTCTTCTATGCCATGGCTATCCTACCCATAAAATTTGCAAAGAGGGAGATGTACCTTGGAAGTTGTTTAATTGCTTGGTGTGAGTTGAAATTTGTGCATGAAGAGCCATCACTATTACAATCGGAATGATCCCCTTATACTCCTTGAATCCTTGCATACTACTCTCATTTTCCCATATATAATTGTTGCTCTCTAGCTCCTCAAAAAGATTGTGAATTGCATCAATAGTTTTCCTCATCAAAGAACCTCCAATAGCTGCATTTATAATTCCTCTTGTTCTCTGATTTACACCATTGTAAAATATTTGTAGTAGGAACTCTCTTAGCAGGTTATGGTAGGGGAAGCTTTTTTGTAACTCTTTAAACCTCTCCCAAGCTTCATATAAAGACTCCCCATCACTCTGTTGAAAATTTGTGATTTTCTTAAAGATTCTTGTTGTCTTGGTCAATGAAATGTATTTGACTAGGAATGCTTAGGCTATCTGCACTTAAGTAGTGATTTGCTCGGAACTCAATAAGTTATAGCACTCCTTTTCTCGATCCCTCAAGGTAAATAGAAACAGTCTTAGCCTCATAACATCATCTTGCATCCCATTAAACTTAAAGGTGCTATAGATCTTCAAAAAGTTAACTAAATTGGCATTGGGATCTTCATTGGCGAACCCATAAAATTGCACACTACTTTGAAGTGTGTTTAATAATGTAGGCTTGATTTTAAAATTATTTGCTTAGGCCGCAGGCCTTGTAACTCCCTGAAGACTGAACCCTGGTCCCATGAAATCCATTAAATTCCTCTCCGCTCTTCCTTATTTTCCTTCTTCAACCATATTTCTTTGAATATTTTCTTGATCCTTATCTCTTCTTAGCCTCCTCTCTTATCGATTAATGTCAAAAAACTGTTGTTCAAAAACTTTGCCAGACCTTCTAGTTCTCTTTATGTTCATGCACTTGCAAAGACATAAACAAAAGTATCAAAAACTATAAAATTAAAGTCATAAAAACCAATCAAGATGCTAAATAAAAAAATCTCTGACAACGACATCAAAAACTTTTTTATTGCTAATCAAACTACTAGTTTTACGCTCAAAACCACAAGTATACTGGTTATAAATTGTAATAAAAGCATATATCTATCTCATGAAGATTGTAGTTAGTCACCACTCAATTCAGATTGTGCCTTGTTTAAGATAGTGATCTGGTCGGAACTTAGTGAGTTATAACATGCCTTTTCCATATCCCTCAAGGTAAATAGAAATAGTCTTAAGCTCACATCATCATCTGACATCCCATTAAACTTGAAGGTATCGCAGATCTCCAAAAATTTATCTAAATGAACATTGGGATCGACATTGACAAACCCATTAAACTACACATTCCTCTAAAGTGTGTTTAAGAGTGCATGATTGATCTTAAATTTGTTTTCTTAAACCACAGGCCTCCCAACTCCCTGACAACTGAACAATGGTCTCATGAAATCCATCAAAGTCCTCTCTGTTCCTCCTTCTTCTCCTTCTCTTGCCATATTTCTTTGTATATTTTCTTGATTCTTATCTCTTCTTAGCCTCATCTCTTATCGTTTAACGTTAGAAAACTCTTCTTTAAAAACTTCGTTAGACCTTTTAACGATCCTTGTGTTCATACCCTTGCAAAGACACAAGGAAAAGTATAAAAAACTCTTAAATAAAAGTCATCAAAACAAAACAAGACGCTAAACAAAAAAATCCCTGACAATGGTGCCAAAAAATTTTTTAGTGAAAATTAAACTACTAGTTTTATGCTCAAAATTGCAATTATACGGGTCGTAACTTGTAACAAAAGTGGATATCGATCCCACGAGGATTGTATTTAGTCACCACTCAATTCAAGTTTTGCTTTGTTTATGAAACCAATTCAAACAAATTTAAGAAGATAAGTAAAACAAAGACAAAATAAAGGTAAATGAAAACAACACAACTAAAGACAAAACTACAAACTAAAACTATGAGAAATCAACATTAAAAGTTAGGACTTGTCATTATCCCTATTTGTTCCCCACTTGTTTGATTAAATCAATTTCCATTTTTCCTAAGATTTGATAATCTTTTAGCTACCATTTCTTAAGGTACAACTAAATGTCACTAGCTAAACAAATTAGGATTAACTTTGGGATCTCTCGATATGCAAAGCCTTTCCTAAACATTTAACTAGATATAAAGCTATCCTATAGACAATATATCAATCTATTGAGATCTCTTCCTATCAAATCAATAACTTGTTATCTATAGGCCTGTTAAATGCCAACTCTTGTTGTAAATTTAACAAAAATTACCCAACTCACTCTCTTGATTTGTTGAAGGGTTTAAGTTCGATAGACAATACAAATATTGATAATATTAAATCAACTCACAATGGGTCACAAATGGTTCAAACAACAAATCCTAAAACAAGTTTAGCTACTTATAATAGAAATAAGTTGATCAATATGTATGTTCTTCAAAATACATAACATATTGGGAAAAATACAAATAAAACAAATACAAGAGTGGTTGTCTCCCATTTTGTGTCTAAAAATCTAGAAATGATAAGCTTGGTAGGAGTCTTAAAGCTTAAATCCATAGCTGAAGCTTGTATGGTGTAGAGAAGAAACTTGGTTGTGTGTTTTCTCCCTCTTCCTCAAAGTTAATCGCCGAATCTGTTATATTGTTCTCCAGTAAACAAATGCTGAAGTTTTGCTACTAAAGGAATAATATTGTTCTTTTCTTTTTTCTTTTATACCTAAGGTATATGCTATTTCCTATTACTTTTTGCTTTGGTGTTTTTTTGTTGAAAGACCTCGCGTTTTGCTCTCTTGATTTTGTTTAGATCTTAATTTGTCAGTCTTGGCCAAAAGGGTCAAATCTTTTTGTTTGCTTATTTTTGGCATTGAATTTTCTCCCTTGGAATGGTTCTCTAGCTTGGTCAAAAGTTATTGGTCATGGTCTCTCCTTGATGTTTAGTGAGTTTATCTCCCACCCGAGAAAGCCTTCCTGCCATCAACTTGGTCCAAGCATTTAATCTTTGTAATTCACGCCTCGTAATGCATATTATCCAAGCTTTAAAGGCTTAATGCCTTGATAGCTTAAAATACTTGTTCCATGTTTCATGCATTTTCGAATTTTACTTGCTTTTTTTGTGTTTTTTTAAAATTATGCTCCCAACTTTCATTCAATTTTCACTTTAACTCTAATTCATCCTACACAAAAATAAATACATCAATAAGATCCAATTCTAACCCAAAAGCAATAACTATATTAAAAAAACAAAAAACACTAAATAAATAACAATGATGATCATACTAAACAAAAACAGACAAAATGAGTCCTAAACATAACACGTTCATCCTAAAATGCAAAGGAACACATCCTAAACACTTAGAAAAACATAAACTAATGCACAACTATCAATAATGTCCATTAAAATATCCAACTAAGTCAAAATAAGCATGCTTAGAGTACCATAACTCTAAAGATGAAGTGCCAACTAAATACCTCAAAACCCTCTTAACATTTGAAAGGCGAGACTCTCTAAGACTTGAGTGAGACCTAGCATATGAATAACCACTAAACATAATATTTAGTATATTAACTATAAGGTATAACAAACTACCTATCATCCCTCCTTCCTCAGCCTTATTCAACTAAGTAACTACCCTCGAAGTAGTTCCTAAAGGTTTTATTTGATCTATGTAAAATCTTATTAGAAATATATTTAGCTTGATTAACAAAGATATCATCCTTCATTTACCTAATGTACAAGCCAAGAAAGAAATTTAACTCTCCCATCACATTCATCTCAAATTCTTAGCTCATACATATGGAAAACTCCATACATATCCTCTTATTTAGGGTTCCCAATATGGTATCATCTATATGAACTTGCATAATCAGGATGTCCTTATTTTTCTTAATAAAAAGGTTGTGTCTATTTTGCCCTTCGTAAAACTATTTTGTAATAAAAATTAACTTAATCTCTCATACCCAACTCGAAGAGATTACTTTAAACCATATAAGGCTTTCAACAACTTATAAACATGTTTTGATTTTTCATAAATCTTAAAACTTGCTAGTTATTCTACATATACTTCTTCTTATATAAAGCCATTAAAAAAATGCACTCATAACGACCATTAGATAAGCTCGTGTAAGATGAAAATGATAAAAGTAGTATAACAACCTCCATTCTAGCAACTAATGTAAATATCTCTTTATAGTCTATTCCTTCCTCTTGACTATAGTCCTTGGCTACCAATCTACCTTTATTTCTCACGATATTTCCTACTTCATAAAGTTTGTTTTTAAAAACCCATTTAGTACCACTAATTTGATGATCACTTGGCCTAAGTACTAATCTCTAAACTTTGAACATCTTAAATTGATTCAACTCTTCATTTATATCTAACATCTAGCTTTCATCACTTGTGGCTTCGTCTATGGTCTTAAGCTCTATATTTAAGATAAATTCTATATAGGATAAATCGCTAAAAGATTATCTTGTTGCTACTCCTCTTCTAACTTCACTTATAATTTGTTTAGGGAGATGGTCTTTCATATACCTCCACTCATTGGGTAAACTATCATCTCCTTTTTTTTAGCCTCACTTGGTTCAACCAATGAATTACTAGGTGTAAAGGGATTATCTAAGGTTTTATCAACTTGGTATTCGAGACTTAATTTCTGTAAATCTCTAGATAAACCTATATCAACATCATCAATCCATGCAAAGTAAAAATAATTTACAAGATATAATTACGGCAAAGATACATCACATCACCAAAATTTTTCAAAGAACAATTCTAGACTATTTTATTCATGATTGAAAATCTTAAAAAATCCACTAAAATAATAAGAATCATTCAAATTAATCAATTATTAATCAATTGCATGCTAATAAAATTTGTCCAAACATACTTTCAAATTTCATGTTTTTCCTAGTCATGAAATAGTTAAGTCATGTAGGAAAATAAAATCAATAATGAAATAATTCAACCAATCAAGAATCATTAAATTTGATAAAAGACATTAATTATCAATTAAGAATACTTATCAAGAAATGATCAAGATAATGATGCATATTACATCACTTAGAGTTTATTATAAGGACAATATAGATTCCATTATTCATAATTTAAAAACATTTTCATCATTTAAATCATCAGATGTTAAAAATCATTCGAGTGGTTAGAAGACACTAAGTATGCATACCAACATATTGGATTAAAGAAATCATCCATCATTCATAATATTAAAAATATAATCAAGACCATGATGTGACTTTAATCTATCACGTAAATTGTTCTTGAGAAATCCTACAATTCATCATCACTTTTAAACATCCAAAATGTCAAATATCATTCTAAAATCATCAATTATATAGAACATCATTCAAGCTTATTAAGATATCAAGTCAAAGACGTACCTCCCTTTTTCACTATATCTCTAACTGCAACTTCTTTTCCTACACTTAGGTGATTTTCTTTATTTTCTTTTGGAGATACACTTGCTATTTATAGACCTAAAAAAGCAAAATTCAATGTATCTTTGGTACCCACACCATCCTAGGTCCTTGACTTTTAGTTACCTTCCTAATTCCTATGCCTTTTAGTAAATTAGAAAATTAGTTACCTTCCTAATTCCTATGACTTTTAGTAATTACAAAAGCAAATTAGTAATTAGGAAATTTACTGTCAATTACTTTAGGATTTGTAAAAATTGTTTATTTGATATTTATTTTAGTTGATGTGCTTTGATTGCCTTTTTTCTTATTTTATTTGTCTTGTTTGTTAATTTGCTTTAATTTAGTTTTCTATTTAAATTTTATGCATACATGAGGATGCAATCCCGAGCTAGTAGACTTTTATCAAGAACTCAAGAACACGTTTAGGAACAAAAAGAAAGAAGCTCGTGCAACCATGTTTGATCCTTTAAAAGTAGGAATATCGAGTGACACAGAATCAAAACCTATAGAGATGGATCTGTAGCAACGTGTAGTTGTAGGACCTCAAGTAGAAAATAGAGAACTA
>JAOXYD010000005.1:9260006-9277884 GCA_028565735.1 Pinacopodium congolense | reverse complement strand
ACAATCCAATCCTATACCAAAAGTACGAAAACCTCCTATTAAATCTGATATATTTGAGAAGCATTAGAAAAAGGTTGCAATCAGAGAAAAAAATATTCAACCCGATTGCAATTATTGTGGATATGAATTCAAATGGAAGAATGGAGGAGGATATGAAATTCTCCACAACCATTTGAACACCAAATATCCCATAGAGACAGGCATCTCAAAATCTCAAACACAAATGACCGGATATATGTCTCCAAATCTTACTTCTTTATTTCAATATAATGATAATAAAAATCGTGAAAATTAGCAAAATTAGTTTCAATTGAACACCTTTCATTTAGTTTTGATGAAAAATTAAATTTCGTAATTTATTGTCAAAATGAATTAAATTCTTCTGCAAAAAGAATTCTACGAACTACTTTAACACGAACAATTAAAAAACTTTATAAAAATGATAAAGCTGCATTGCAATTTTTTTTCATAATTTTAAAGGTCATATTTTTTTTATGTTGTGATATTTGGAGTGATCATTGGCAAACACATTCATATTTAAGTGTAACATGTCATTGGGTAGATAATAAATAAAATTTACAAAAAAGAATAATTGCATATCGAATTTTTTATGAATCATACAGTGTTGAAAATTTATGGAGAATGATGAATATGATCCTAGAAGAGTATAGTTTAGTCCATAATTTTTTTTCAATTTCTGTACATAATGCAATCGCCAATACTGTTGTAATTAATGAACTTGAAAATTTGTGTCGTCCTTCATTTGGTGGAAATTTTTTTTATATTAGATGTCCATGTCATATAATTAATTTATGTGTTCAAGATGATATAAAATGTTTGGATATTTATTTATCTCCTATTAAATCAGCAATTTCTTTTTTGTGGATACGACCAAATTTAAGAAAAGAATGGAAAGGATTTTGTAAAAATAATAATATGGGACCAAAGCATTTTTTGCGTGATGTTCCAAATCGTTGGAATTTAATTTATGATCTATTAAATGAATTTTTACCTTACAAAGATCTTTTATGTACATTTTTTTCAAGTTGGGTTTTAAACGTAATTTTATTACCATAACAATGGCATATATGTGGAAAAAATTATACAACTTTTGCAAATTTTAATAATGCTATTAATATTTTGTCAAGTGTATATTATCCTACTGCACATTTATTAGTAATGAAATGTGTAAATATATCTTGTATAGTACAAGAATATTTTAATGATTCAGAATTATATACTTGTGTTATGGCAATGTCTATAAAATGATTAAAATATTTTGAACAAATACTACGAATTAATTTAATTGCATCTGTTTTTAATTCAAACGTTAAAATTGAAAGTTTACAAAATTTATTATATTTCTATTATGAAAATATGAATCCATATTTTGAAATGTCTTTTGATATTTTTTAGCTGATTTTATTTATTATTTATGAAGTTAGGAAAAATATTCAAGATTTTATAATTGAATATAGTAATAATATTGGTGCCACTTCGTTAACTTTTCAAACTACATCACCAATAATAATTGATACTAGTAAATATTCTAGAGCTAATTTATTAATTTTGTAAAGATAAAAATGGTCGAGAGGGGTTATGTCAAATTTTAACTTGGAATTTGATATGTATTTAATAACTTCTTTTGAATTGGGTGAAATTACAGCTTCTACATTTCCAATAATGCAATGGTGAAACGATCATTATGAGCAGTTTCTAGTGATGTCGGCCATTGCAAAAAATATATTTGTTTATTCAGTTTCAATGATTGCAGTAGAGTAAGCTTTTAGTATAAGTGGAGATATTTTAGACGATTATAGATATTCAATAACTCCAGAATCTTTGGAGGTGCAAGCTTGTTTTGATGATTGGACGAAAGCAGAACGATAACAGCAAGAGTTGACGAAACCAGATCCTTTACAATTATATTATTTTGACATGGATATAACCAGAAGTGCATACGGATTCGACGATGTTGCAGGTAAGTAGATCTCTCAAAAAAGATAAGAGAACTACTAGGGCTTTGATTACTATCGACTCGAGAGTTGAGGATATGTGGGCAACTTAAATTTTAAAATTAAGTTCAAGCCAATTATTTAATTCAATTTTCCCTTATAATTTATATATTGTTGTCATATATTTTAATTCATTTAACTTATATATTTTTATATCTAACTTATTATATTTGACATTTTTTAAAATTTCAACTTAAAAATTTTTAAGTTTGAAAATAAAATTTTAAAACTAATAAAACAACAATTATGGTTAACCGGTGTTGGTTAAACTGTAATCAGCGATTTTCAAACTATAACCTAAACCATAAGCTGACGGTTAGGTTAAGGTTTATAGATTTTCATAAACCGTAACCGGTGGTTTTGTAACATAACCGACGGTTTATTAATCGTGGTAAGGGAATATAGCAACTTATGTAAGTATACTTCAAATCAATTAATCATAAACAATTTGATTACAATATAATAGTATTACTATCATATTATTTTATCTTAAATTTAAAATTTTTAGTACCTTAAATTCTATTAAAAAATAAGATGGAGATTTTTTTTGATAAAATTACTTTTAAAAAATATAATTAATGTTTAAAAAATTCAATTTAAACTATACTGGTTTCAAATAAGTTCGAATTGGCGATTCGAACAGTATTGGTTTGGAATCAGTATGGTTTGGGTTAAAATTGTATTATTTTGGTTTCAATTTAGATTGCAAATCCTCAAAAGTTCAAAACTGGATTTTTTTTTCAAAATTTTCCATGCATCAATTGATCGATCCTTTAAAGATCAGTTGATCAATGTCAGTAATAAAAATTATAAAAGTCCAAGTTGAGCATCAATAGCTTAACCGAAGCATTAAGAGCCAGTTAAAGTTTGAAAAAGTGTACCCCACGTATTTGATGTATAAATTAATTCATGATTATTTTTATTAGAGATTTAATTTTATTTTTATTTTTAGTCTTTAATTAATAAATTCTTAATTAATTAATTACTATATTTGTAATTTTTAATATGATATTAAATAACCTTAAATGCTCTACTAATTTATATTTATATTTGTAATTTTTTAAATATGAATTAGTAAAAAATAAATGGAGGAAACTTTAAAAACTATTTCAACTATAACTAATTTATAAATTATTTTACTTCTCCTTTAATTCATATAATGAATATGAAATATTTAAGGTAATTAATAAATTTATTATTATATTAAATTTATATTATTAATAATTTTTTAGATAAAATTGAAACAAAATTAAAAATTATATAATATAATATATTGAAGGACTATTTTACAAACTTTATAAAATTTAAGATTGAAATTATGTTTACAAGTACATTATATATATAAGGACTATTTTATAAATTTTAAAAATTATTTTATAATGTTTTGTTTTATACTAGAGGATAGCCAATAAGGGGAAATCGTTTTCATCCATGACTTCCTCTTCTAGTTCTATTGTCCCTTAATTATCTGACGATCCTATTCATCTTTCATCTATTTTATCTTTAGCTCAATTTTGCTCAAGTAAAAAGAGTTCTCTCTAATAAAATTGAACATCTAGTGGAGATAACACATCTCCCAAAAGAAAATTGTATCTCTGATACTTCTCTTCCTCTACTCAGTCTTTACAACATCTATCATTGTGATCGATCCTGAACTCGAAGTATCCGAACGATTTTATCTACAAACCATCCTAAAGTTTGAGAAATTATTTAAAGTTCTCGAATGGAATAATGTAGTTTAAGGTCTACTTCTGAAAAACATTATGTAAAATTGGAGATCCCCGAGGAATTAATTGCTTTTTGGCAAGAACAATGCATTTCCATCTTCACATGCAAGCTATTCTTCTTGTTTTAACACTTCATGGCTGAAAAGTCATCCTTGCTACTACCCGTATTACCTTATTAGATATCACATATGCCAATTATCAAAATGCTTTAATTGGTACTTTATTAACTATGTTGAATAATGGGAATGTCATCCTTACCATGACTCCTGATCTTAATCTTTGATTGGATGATCCAACTCTTCTGAAAGGGCTACAAGTTCAGGGGCAAATCACTAGTGTTACTCAAGTTCCTTTTGTAATTATGGCTACTTTACATCACCAAATGATCTTATTGGTTACATAACCATGCTGTTGATCTCAATTTTCCTAATTCTACTATGGATGCATTATATATGGTGGCTGATCGTGCTTATGATTAAACTACCATTATCTAAATTCCTAACAATTTCCTCAGATGAATTGGAAAAGTTTATACCTACTCAGTGGCTCACTAATTATCAAAAGGTATTTCATCTTCCTCGTTACCATTCTATTCATACTATAGCTCCACCAGTTTTACGATCTTTACGTGATGACACTGTTGAATCTAGTTTCACTAAACCTGCTGAAGATCAACTAGATCCTTCAAATGTTCCTCAACTTATTTTAATGATAAAACCTGTGATGATTAATAAGGATGGTGATGATCCCCCAATTTATCATATGGATCAAGATGGCCAACCTGTTTATATGGGGTGATCTTGTGGACATTTCATTTATAATGAATCATCAATGTGTGAACTTAATTGTAAAATTTGTGCCAATTATTATGAGGATAATAATGATGAAGAATTCTTTGCAGATCAAAGAAGAAAGTAATGAAGGCAACGACGACTATTCTGTTATCATCCCTCTTCTTCTTTTTCTTGTCTTCATCATCATCAAGACCCTAATAATTGACCTTAGGTAGGTTTTAAAACCTAAAGACCTCAGCCTCAAAATCTTTATGAACTTCTTAAATATGTGGCCAAAGAACATTAACTGCCTTCTTCCTTAGATTCTCATTAAACTATCTTTCCTTATATGATAATAAGATCTTATGAAGAAGATTTTCCTCCTTTAGATTGGTGAACTAGTGAGGCTACAAGAGTAATTTCAACTCCTTATATCCATCCATTTGGAATTACTGCTCATGGTCATCCTACATTTAATCCCACTAATGAGACTCTCAATTGGCATACAGATAATGTTGTGGCTCAAAATAAGGTTCTTCATTGTATTGATACTATTTCCTCTCAAGTCCATACTTTGTATCAATCTCTGCAAAACTAGATCAAAAAGTTATAATTAGATTTATAACGTTATATTGAAGGACAAAGTTTTGGATATGATTTTTTAACCAAAACACAAGAAAAAACACAAGAGCTAAGACGTCTTCAGGTTATGGTTTATCGCATTGAAAAGGATATGAAAAAGGAGAAATTGAAAGTTGTTTATGAGCATTATCTGTCTTCTTTTCCATTTATACAACCTATAGACCCTACACTTACTTACCATGAAGCTTCTGATTATTCTAAACTCTTTAAAATGAATTACCCTTTATATCATCAAACTCTACCTATGGATTCCTACCCACCTCTACTTGTTGATCCTTTTCCTTCTTATATCTATAAGAAACCTATTAAAGCCCCTTGTTCTACCCCTTTACGTATTCATACCCCTCCTACTTCTTGGATGCCTCCTTAATCTTCCAAAAATAAGGATAAAGCTCCATTCATGGCTACAATGGCTCCTGTATCAGATGGCATTGCCTCATTTGATTAAGACTAAGATATTTCTAATTTATCTGAACAAGTTGTTGACTTATCTAAGTTAGGAGAAATGATGATGGTTGATCCAGGTCCTTCTCATCAAAATAAACTAGAAGTTAGTGAAGTTAATGAAACACAGGAAGAATCTATACAACATCCTCCACAATAATCACATTCTCCTAGTAATGGATCTCTACCTACCAAACCATCTTCTGGTCCCTAGTTCACTTTTGATGGTTTTCCTCTTTTTCAATGGCGAGAATGTCTGAATAAATTCAGTGTATGGATTGATCTTCAAATGACACAATACGTTATTATATTAAGAGTTGTTATCATGTAATTCACTTCTCACTTTACTAGTTCTTTGCGAGATTAATGGCCAAGTATTGATCAATATACTTACTCTTCAAGTCCCCTCCACAGGAGATTTTCTTAGTGCTTTCTATAAAGAATTTTGTGGAGATTTTCAATTAATTGATAATAAAAAACTTGAAGAATATTTTGACATGAAATGTTATTCCTTAGATTATGAATATTTGAAACAATATTTTTAACTCATGTGTAAACATTATTACATGATAAATGGGTTCAATGTTGTTAATCTTCGCTATACATTTATTGCATCTCTTCTTAAAGAACTTCAACTTAAATTATAGTGTACTATCAAGGCTTTGAGACGCAATATGAAGGATATTACTCTTAGTGAAAATTTTCAATTAACTTAGGCTACTCTTGATAAATTATAAGAACAACATATAATTTTAAGAATATGCTTAAAGGTAGTCCTTAGCTATAGAAAGCCTACAAAAAATCCCATTTGAAAATCAATGCAAGGAAGTGAAGGAATGTGAATGTCCTCTTAAGAAAAGAACTCGTTATACATTCCCAGATCAATTTCTTCGAAGGTACCCTAAGAAATATCCATGACCTTTTCATCATCGACATAAGAAGCAGAGTGTTCGGTTCTTTAAACGACATACTACAAATGCTCAAAAAGCTGATCATTGTTTTATCTGTGGAAAACCTAATAATTTTGCAAAATAATGCCCTCATTATACTAAAAAATATCTCAAGTTATTAGAATCTCTTGAAGCTATGATGCCCCTACAAGAGTATACTAAACTTGAGGGTCTTATTGAAGAACAACCAAATGAAAATGAAGAAATGACCTTTGCCATTCTAGTTATAAACTCTTTATCCAATGAAGATGCATAAGACTTCCATGATTCTCTAAATACTGATTCAGATTATAATACTCTTTATATGCTTTATCAACCTTGTTAGAGGATAGAACATCAGCCCAAGCCCAATTTCATTCCAAGGCCTATGTGCAAATTCAACTATTACAACAAGATAAATATGATAGGTCTATTAAAGCTATTGGTTATAGATAAATATGATAGGCCTATTAAAGCTATTGGTTATATGGATATTGGTTCTTATCGAAGTATTATGAAACTTGATATTTTAACTCATGAAGCATGGATTAATCATGATGAGAATTTTACTGCTACTGATGGAAAATCTTTTAAAATTGGCCTCATTACCAAAAGAAAGATTGGAATAAGGTTTTTTTTCCCCCTAATTATGTTATTTAGACTTGTCTTCTTGGTAGTCATCTTTCTAGACCAGATATCTTAATTGAAATGGATGTTTATTGCAAAGCCTTTCATTTACAAATTTTACCTACTATAACTAAATATGGAAGTCAATTTACTCCATATGCTAAGCTTCGCAATATTTTTAAACTCTCTAGTGTTCCTTCTTCTTATACATCTCTTTGTGACTAGTTCTTTCAATATTGTCTTATCACTCATGCCCAATTTTGTCATCCTAATCCTCTTTTGGAAAATCCTTACTTCTTCATTCATCTTTCTTTCAAAAAGAATGAAGATATCAATCCAACTAAGACAACTTATCCAGGAATGAATCTTGATGATCTCAAGTTAGCTCAAGAAGAATGTGTTATTATCTTATAACAAGGGTTAATTAAACTCACTAAATCTGATTGGACTTGTCAAGCTTTTTATGTCAATCTTATGTCAAACGATGTGACAAGAAAAGATTGGTTATTGATTATAACCCACTTAATGTTTTACTTCATAATGATAAGTTTGCTTTACCTAAAATTAATACCTAAGTTCTTTTTCTCAAAGAAGCCAAGATCTTTTCCAAGTTTAATATAAAAACAGGATTTTGGCAGTTGGTTATTAATTCAAAGGAACAATACAAAACTACATTTTGCATTCCCAATGCTTAATATCAATGGACCGTCATGCCTTTTGGACTTAAAGTTACTCCATCTCTATTTTAAAGGGATATGACTCGTACTTATGAGTCTATTTTACACAGTTCTTTAGTCTACATTGATGATATTTTGTTATATTCCAAAACCTATGAGGATTATATTGCTTTATTACATCAATTTTTTGACCTCACCCAATAGTTTGGAGTTATGTTATCCCTAACAGAAAACTCTATTGGAACCACTTATATTGAATTTTTTAGTATGCAATTTCATGATGGATTTTACCAGCCTAATCCATACATTGCCAATTAACTTCTTCATTTTCCAGAATCAAATATCAATCCCAAACAAATTCAATAATTTCTTGGTATCATCAATTATATCTGAGATTTCATTCCTTATATAACTGATTATATTAGTATCTTATCTAAGTTATTAAAGAAAAATACTCCATCGTAGACTAGTACATAAACTAAAGCTGTTCAACATTTAAAGTAGGTGAGTCAGACTCCACTTCTTTTAAAGATTCTAGATAAGGGTGTACGCATTCTTTAGACAGACATTAGTGCAAATTATTAGGGTGCTATCTTGATTGAAGAGATTAATACCAAACATCATTATTATGGATATGCTAGTGGACAATTTACTGGGCCAGAAAAATATTATCATTCCAACTATAAAGTGATGTTAGCTATGAAAAAAAGGATTGAAAATTTTAATTTCAACCTTTGCTCTCATTATTTTATAATAGAAATGGATAATACATCATTCTATAAGATTCTTGATCCTCTAAAAAAGATCTTGCCTGATAGCTAGTTGCTTCAATGGAAAGATTAATATTTTGGTTATAAATCACTATTTGCCATATCAAAGGCCATGCCAATGTTTTATCTTATTTCCTCTCTCGACCTCGAAAACTCATCTAGCTTCTCATTCCCACTCTTTTAAAACCTATTCCTTTCTTTATTTTTCCTTTAATGGATCTTCCCATTTTTACGAAAAATAAGAAAGGCTTTCCACCCACTACTCAAAAACCTCCATCCAGCCTTAATGAAATTGCTACTCTATTTTAAAAAAGTCTTTTATTATCTTCATCTATTTCTTAATCTTTCCCAAGTTACACCACATCTCCACTTTTCTAATATTAAAAATCCTTACAAAATTATTCATTATCTCTATAATTCTGTATCTGAACCTATTATGTGGCATATTTGGATATTATCTACCCTATATACTTGTCCTATTTCTCTCTCTCCTCTTTATGTATATCAACTTCTAGCAAACTCATCCAATCTAAATCTTTATTTTGAACCTTTTTTTAATGATTTCAACCTCTCATCAAATGGTGCTAATAAATTGGTTTATTTCTCACTCATTATCAACTTTAAGACACTCCTTTACATCAACAAAATATTTAATATTTTTTCATTGTCTATTACCCTTATAGTATGGGTGATAGTGGGTAAGTCTATATATTCAACCATTTCTAACTCTAGCGCACTTGTTCGAACTAGCCTTAGAATAAAGTTGATGTGATGGATGATTTGTTTCATTTTTTAAATCATCTCAATCATTATCCCAAACTTGATCTTCCTTCAACTTATACATCTTTAGGCCTAGATCCAGAAAATGTTTCCATCACTGATCTTATTACTCCGATTGTAGGTTATTAGTCTTCTTTTAATCAATTTGCTTCTATGAGTTTTAGTATTTTTGCAGGTGATCTACCTTGTCCAAGTGGATATTAGCCCTAAAAAAGATGGTTTAAACTTGTCGAATTACCACAAGCTAAGCGACCTAAAACTTTGGCCTATGATCATGAACTAGCCCAAGGCCTACCAGCTCATTTTCAAGATTCCCAGGACTCTTAGCCTCATGTTTGGACAAAAACAGAAATTGAACACTTCATCAATGAGATAAAATCTGCTCCTGTTTAAAGATTCGTTTTTATCCTAAAGGTATCTTATCTCCTTAAAGTGGACCCTATCTGTTCCACTTACTGTATTTTTTATTTGGAGATGTGTGGGGTTGCATTTTTTGTTTGTTAGTTTTTGCTTGGCCTATAAAGTAAGACTTCTTCTTCCTTGTAAGTATCATTAGCAATATTCTATAAATAATATGTGTGGTTTTTTCTATATGGTCTCTTTCTAAAACTTCTCTTTCTCCTCAAAGCTTGAATCTTTTACAATATAAAATATAGCCATACAAAAAGATGAGAATGCTCTGCACTTGCTTCTTTATGAGGAATCTGTGTATCAGAAAATCTTGAACCAAAAATCTTGAAGAAATAAATATTATACGAAGATTTTTTATTAAAATAAGATGTCTAAGAGTCAAGCCTTTAGATCTATTACTCAAAGGAAAGTTCATATCTCAGACAGAGTACTTATAATCTTATCTACAATAATCCTTACATAATATTAATTTCTAAGAGAGATTTAAAAAAGTAAGTGATAGGCTTAGGCTTGTTCTTTTCCATTTTTGGTTTTAATTTTTAGTTTCTATGTTAAAACAATATAAAAATAAAAAATCAACATACTAATATAATACCAAAAAAGTATAAAATACATAAATACATAAAATCAATAAAAAATACAAAAACTATAACAAAAATAAAAAAATAAAAACTAAATCAAACAACTTCTTAACATTCTAGGCCATGTTTAGTTTATCTTTAAGGGCTGTTTGAAAATGATTTAGTTTTTGGATTTGGTTTTTGGATTTTCTAAACATAAAAATTAATAAAGAACATCACATAAATCGAAAAAAAACACTATAATACATCACAAAAATTAAGACAGACAACACAAAAATTTATAAAAATACACAGAACTCAATACAAAAATATAACATCCACAACTAAAATCACAATCAAAAGCTCAATTAAACGACTCCTTAATTTTTAGTTTTGGTTTCGTGTTT
Source organism: Pinacopodium congolense (assembly GCA_028565735.1). Classification (NCBI taxonomy): domain Eukaryota; kingdom Viridiplantae; phylum Streptophyta; class Magnoliopsida; order Malpighiales; family Erythroxylaceae; genus Pinacopodium; species Pinacopodium congolense. Next base: position 9,267,122 of record JAOXYD010000005.1, on the reverse strand, counting down.
TTTAAAATATAAAAATCAATAAAAAAATGCACTATTACATTACAAAAATCGAAAAAAAAAACACAACAACTAATATAAAATATAATAATTACAATAAAAAATGACAACTCACAACCTAACTAAACATTCATTATTAACCCTTTTCAAATTTTTAAATAGAGTTTTTGGTGGATATATTTCAATTTTAAGTAGGCATTAGCGTTAAATTTGCTTGTGACAAAGATGCAAAGGACTTGATCCAAGACTTAAAAATTTACAAGGGCAAAGTAATGATAATGCAATTAGAGAAGGGCTGGCTTGCTTTTGCCAAAGGAGTTAACCTGCTTGTTGTTCAAGTTGGTCATTACCATTCACTACTTATTAGCAGCTTAGTCCTTTCTCTTTTCTCTTCTCTCTCTTACCTCAATCCAGGGGTTATAAACGTTTTTTGTTTCTGCTGAATTTCCCTTTGCAATCGAACAAGGGAGAGAAATTGATTTGAGAACTTGGGGATTCTGAGACCACTAATAAGGGTTTTGATTTGTGTCGAGTAGCTTTTAAGCAATGGCAGCGATGACGGTGAGCTCTGCCGGTGGCTTGCTGGCGATGCTTAATGAAACCCATCCTTCGCTCAAGCAACACGCCCTTTATAATCTTAATAACTTCGTTGACCAGTTTTGGCCTGAGATCTCCACTAGCGTACCTATAATGTAACTCTTTATCTGCGAACAGTTTGTATTTTTTTGTATCTTTTTTTGCTCGGTTTATCGTTTTTTATCTATATTGTTGATAAAATAGTTCGGGGTTATGGAAAGGGAAATTTAAAGTTTGGATCCTTGTAGTTTTGACTTAGATTTTGCCTTAGTTTGTTGTTTAGAATTCGAATAATATTACATTGAATTGGTAGAATTTAAAAAATTCATTTTCTCTTATGTGAATGACTGCCTGCTTTTGGTTGTTATTGCAAGTCTTTACTGTTCTCCATTTGGTTATTCGGTAGATATATGTATAGTCAGCTTAATTTGGTTAAGCGCACACCGTAATTTTCCTCTTCATTGTGGTGTTAGAGATTATATTAAGGATAAGAATCACGTAAGCTGCAGATTCACGTCGTAGTCAGTTTTAGTAGGGAATTGGCATTTCAAGAATGGTCCAAGACATCCTTAAGCTTCAAATTCTGCTGAGAAGTTGTCTCGGCTTATGTCTTGTTGATGATAAACATAGTCTAGTAATTCTATGTTGCTTCTGTGGGAGTTCTGATCCAGATTAGGAATTAACAAAGTAACTGTAAAATGCTTAGGTCGTATTGGTATTCTTTGTTGACACTCAACTCAGTGTTTAATTTTTTATATGAATTATGAAAAGAAAAGTGAATAGAGTAGATGTATTTGATTGTGTCCTTTTATTGGTTGATATTCCAATTTTGGTGACATTAACTTGAGATTTCCATTTGCCATGGTGATTTTAATATGGATATGTTTTCCTTATCATTCAGAGAAAGTTTGTATGAAGACGAGGAGTTTGATCAACATCAAAGACAACTTGCCGCACTGCTTGTTTCCAAGGTAGAAGTTGCTTCTTTTCTTTTGTTCCTGCTGCTGCTCTCTTTCTTCCTTTGGTGGAGAAAGGAAGATGGGGATAACATAATTATCATAGTCTATGGTATCTCAAATTTTTGGAATTTCACCTTTGTGATAAAAATATTACATATAAATGCCTGTGATAAGGACTTCTTAACATTTCATGTGATGCAAAAGAGCTTAGTTTTTTGCATCTTGTTTTGTTTGTTAAACTTCAATTAAAAAGGGCTATTGATGAGCGCTCTGTGTAAAATTCCAAATGAATGAAAATATACTATTCTTGGAAGGATAGGGTCCAATAGCATTTTTGGATATCTTTTTAAAGTTTTTTTACTTTTCAACCACAATAATCTTTTGCTTTATTGAATTCTTGTCTCAGGTATTCTATTACTTGGGTGAACTTAATGATTCATTGTCTTATGCCCTTGGTGCTGGCTCCCAGTTTGATATTTCTGAGGATACTGATTATGTTCACACTATTCTCGGTAATCATTCTGATCAACTTGGTTGTTTCCACATCATGGGAGATAGAGATGTTAATTCAGATGCTTCAGAGTTTTGATTGTACTTGATTTACTGAATGTATCAGAATCAATGACATTCTTAACTTCAGCACTGTCACCCGATTGACAACCTTCTTGTTGGTTGATTATAATCTATCCTCTTCTGGTTTTGATTTTGATCTCCAGTCATGCATTCATATAGGCAAATTTCACAAAAGAGCCTTTGGGCTATCAAATTGACATTTTTTTTGGTCTATATCTTCAGCCAAGGCCATTGATGAGTATGCTAGTCTAAAGTCTAAGGCAGCTGAATCAACTGATTCAACAATTGTTGACCGTAGGTTGGAGGCCATTGTTGAGAGAATGCTTGATAAGTATGCAGTTGTCAACTCTCTTAGTTTTTTTTTATCTCTGTGATCTTTTTAGTAATCTTACCATTCCTTCTGTTAGGTGTATTGTGGATGGAAAATATCAACAGGCAATGGGAATTGCCATTGAATGTCGAAGATTGGATATACTTGAGGAAGCAATCACCAAGAGTGATAATGTTAATGGAAGCCTGTCTTATTGCATTAATGTCTCTCATTCTTTTGTTAATCTAAGAGAGTATCGATGTGAGGTAAGTAGGTTTTTATCCTAACTTATAACTGATGTTTGTATCTGCAGACATTGCTTAAATTGATAAAAATCTTCATGTTTAATATGTTAATGTTGTGACTAACTTATCGATGTTGTGATCATGTTCTGTCATATGTAGTCTTACTCTTGCGATCAGTACTATTGTTGTGTTCCTTTAACAATTTTCTATTCTACTCATTCTACTGATTATTGCTTCATCAACTAATTTCCATTATGGCTAACATATCTTATTGGACATCATGGATGATGAATACTAATCATTATTTGATTTACAGGTCCTTCGTCTTCTTGTTAATGTGCACCAAAAGTTGCCTTCTCCTGATTTTCTGAGCATATGCCAATGCTTAATGTTTTTGGATGAACCTGAAGGTGTAGCAAACATTTTAGAAAAACTCCTGCGCTCTGGAAATAAGGATGAAGCTCTCTTGGCATTACAAATAGCCTTTGATCTTGTGGAGAACGAGCACCAGGCTTTTCTCTTAAATGTTAGAGACCGCCTTTCAGCTCCGAAGTTACAACCTGTAGCGTCTACACAGCCAAGATCTAATTCAGGTTCTGCTCAAAGTGAAAATCCTGCTACTGCAGAGGATGTTCAAATGACAGAAGGAACTTCAACAATCATTGAACATGTGCATGAGATAGATCCTAATGAGGCAGTTTATGCTGAGAGATTGACCAAGATCAAGGGCATTTTGTCTGGAGAGACCTCAATACAGTTGACTTTACAATTCTTGTACAGTCATAATAAGTAAGAATTAAGTTCATAGTCAGAGTTTCTCTTTCTAAAATTAAGCATTTTGTTTTCAGTCTTGAAGAGGATTGTTAGGGAGGTAAAAGTAATGCTTATGACTTTATTTGCAGGTCAGATCTGCTCATTTTGAAGACAATAAAGCAGTCTGTTGAGATGAGGAATAGTGTCTGTCATAGTGCAACAATTTATGCTAATGCAATCATGCATGCCGGAACAACCGTGGATACATTCCTAAGGGAGAATCTGGTGAGTATTAGAATGTGCTTTCATCTTTCATTAACTGTTCCTTGTGTTTTTTGTTTTGTTCTTTTGTTTCTTATGCTCCATTTGAAGTAATTGTTTAATTGTTTTTGGTCCAAATATATTGACAGGACTGGTTGAGTAGGGCTACAAATTGGGCTAAATTTAGTGCAACAGCAGGTCTTGGTGTTATTCACAGAGGACATCTACAGCAGGGGAGGTCACTTATGGCACCATATTTACCTCAAGGTGGAGCGGGTGGGGGCGGCAGTCCTTATTCAGAAGGTGGCGCCCTCTATGCTCTTGGTCTAATTCATGCCAACCACGGAGAGGGAATTAAACAATTCCTTCGTGATAGCTTACATAGCACGAATGTTGAGGTATGATTTTGGTTGGGATGCTTGCTTTTAGCTTCATTTTTGAGTGGAGGTGCGTTGCTGCTTGAGTCTAAGATGGAGATGCTTATGCAGGTTATTCAACATGGTGCATGCTTAGGTCTTGGTTTGGCAGCTCTTGGAACTGCTGATGAAGACATTTATGATGACATTAAAAGTGCATTGTACACTGATAGTGCTGTTGCTGGTGAGGCTGCTGGAATTAGTATGGGCTTGCTTATGGTTGGAACTGCTAGTGAGAAAGCAGGTGAAATGCTTGCTTATGCTCATGAGACACAGCACGAGAAAATCATAAGGTAATGTTAGGCTTCATTTTCATAAAGTGTGTCTGGCCGAGCCTTCATTTGAGGCTTTTCCCTTTGCTGATGAAGTGTTTGTATGCTCCAGAGGATTGGCACTGGGTATAGCTCTCACAGTTTATGGAAGAGAAGAAGAAGCAGACACACTAATTGAACAGATGACTCGTGATCAAGATCCCATACTTCGTTATGGTGGCATGTATGCATTGGCATTGGCCTACAGTGGAACAGCAAACAATAAGGCCATACGCCAACTGCTACACTTTGCTGTATCAGATGTGAGTGATGATGTAAGAAGGACGGCTGTTCTTGCACTTGGAATTGTTCTATACTCTGAGCCAGAACAGGTTTGTTTTCTCTTCCTACTATTTTCTCAATTGCATTTTGTGCTTCATGTTTTTCATTTTTCTGTGACTACTTTCCATAAAGTGTCCCTTCCCAAAATTTTCTGTTTTATGCTTTTTTATTGGTTGGTGGTATGATTTGTAACTCACAAATCTTGGATAAAGCAGACTCCGCGAATTGTCTCCTTGCTATCCGAGTCCTACAACCCACATGTGCGATATGGTGCAGCTCTTGCAGTGGGCATTTCATGTGCTGGCACTGGCTTGAGTGAGGCTATATCATTGCTTGAACCTTTGACATCAGATGTTGTTGACTTTGTTCGTCAAGGTGCCCTTATTGCAATGGCCATGGTCATGGTTCAGATGAATGAAGCCAGTGATTCTCGTGTTGGTACATTTAGGTATTGCATTCAGTGTTGTGTGTCTTGATTTACTAAGGATGTTACTGCTAAAAGAACATGTGTTATTACAAGATCATATTTTTCAAAAATGTAACTTCCATATCTTAATTTAGGCGACAACTGGAAAAGATAATTCTTGATAAGCATGAAGACACTATGAGCAAGATGGGAGCAATTCTTGCTTCTGGAATACTTGATGCTGGTGGAAGGAATGTTACCATAAGGTTGTTGTCTAAGTCAAAACATGACAAGATCACTGCTGTTGTTGGCCTCGTTGTATTTAGCCAGTTCTGGTATTGGTACCCCCTCATTTATTTCATAAGCTTGTCATTCTCGCCCACCGCTTTTATTGGACTGAACTACGACTTGAAGGTTCCGAAGTTTGAATTCATCTCAAATGCAAAACCTTCTCTGTTTGAATATCCCAAACCAACTATTGTTCCTAGCACCAGATCAACTGTGAAACTTCCTGCAGCAATTCTTTCAACATCAGCGAAGGCCAAGGCAAGAGCGAAGAAAGAAGCAGACCAGAAAGCTAATGCTGAGAAGGCTGCTGGAGCAGAGTCATCGTCTGCTGCGGTGCCACAGACTGGAAAAGGAAAATCATCCATTGAGAAGGATGGGGATTCCATGCAGGTAGAGTTTTTGTTTTCTCCCTCTTAAGGTTGTTTGTTTCCTTCAACGGTTGTTTTGTTTACGTCTTATCTGAGATTGGGACTGGTTCATATGTAAGAAGAGCTGAATGGGCTGTACACCTGTGTGCATTCTTAAACTGATGATCATATACCTTTGGCAGGTTGATAACCCACCAGATAGAAAAGCAGAGCCTGAACCTTCTTTTGAAAATTTGACCAACCCAGCCAGGGTGGTTCCTGCACAAGAGAAATTTATCAAGTTCATTGAAGGTAGCAGATATGTGCCAGTAAAATTGGCGCCTTCAGGATTTGTCCTCCTGAGAGATATGCTACCAACTGAACCTGAAGTACTCTCCCTAACTGATGCACCAGCATCAACAGCATCCCCTGCCAGTGGTTCAGCGACAGGGCAGCAACATGGTTCTGCAGGAGCCATGGCTGTTGATGAGGAGCCTCAGCCACCTCAGCCTTTTGAGTACACTTCATGATTCTGAGTAGTAACGAGCATCAGATCCCTGTGACATTAACTCAAATGCCATCCTGCAAGCTGAGACAAGATGAAAACATGTCTTAGCAATCCCTTCTGTGGTTCTGCTTGTTTCGCCAACCTGAGGTGAGCTGAAGTGTGAGGCTTTTTATTTCTTTTAAGGATCTTGAGGTGGCAGTGGTCTTGGTTCGGTTGCTCTCACGTTGATCTGTGGAATGTGTCATTTGGAAGTTAATAGCTTTACGTTTGATGGTCATGAGGGTGAGAAAGGTGGAGACTACTAATCAGTCTGCTTTCTTGGATGATGTCATTGCATGTTTCTACAACATTCTGGTTGCTGAACAGAGCCGAGCCAAGCCAAGCCAAGCCAAGTCTTGGATACAGTATATTGTTAAACTTTTTGCTTTAGTTCTAAAATCTTAAAAAAGTAAACTGTAGAAGGTGTTGGTGGTTTGCCATGTAGAACTTATCATTCTGGCATGGATAATCGCTCCGATCATTTAAAATCTTGGCACTTCCATCACATTTATGGCCATGGTTTTCGAGTAACACATTCACTTTGGGATAGGCAGCGCCCACGCTCTGCTGATTTTGGAGTTTCATTTATGAGTTCAACTGAACCTATTCCGTTCTTGCTCCGCACTAACATCATTAGAAAGGGGGTATTTACTATTTAGCTGCATTATTATTTGAATGGTTGGCGTAGGCCTGACCACGGTTAATAAACCGCCGGTTACGGTTTATGAAAATTTATAAACCTTAACCTAACCTCCAGTTTACGATTTAAATTATGGTTTGAAAACCGCCAGTTACGGTTTAACCGACGGTTTAATCGTTGTTTTATTAATTTTAAAATGTTATTT
>JAOXYD010000005.1:9210649-9222795 GCA_028565735.1 Pinacopodium congolense | reverse complement strand
GGTTTTGAGCTTATATGATTACATCTCTTAGTCAGATTTTGCAGTGGCAACACTTCGTTTCTGGAAGCTCTCAGGTGGTAGGTACCCTATAGTGCCACCAATTCTGGTGGACTCTGCCAAGCGAAACTGGTCGTTTCTCATTGAAAGAGTCCTTGTCTGATACTGGAGTTCATGTTCCAACCATCTCGCCAATCCAAAATCGCCCAACCGAGCGTTGAATTCGGAATCAAGCATCACGTTACTCGTCTTTACATCCCTGTGAATGACCTGCGTCTCTAGATGTTCATGAAGATAATGCAGAGCAGCTGCCAGGCCACCGACTATTTTCTTCCTCCTGTCCCAAGAAAGAAGTTGGGTTGTCGTGTTATCAGGTCTTCTAAACAGCACTCGATCAAGGCTCCGGTTTGGCATGTAGTCATAAACCAGTAGCAACTGATCATCATGAACGCACCACCCCCTTAAGCGGACAAGATTCCTATGTCGTAGGTGAGCCACCGCGACCAATTCTGCTGCGAAAGTCTTCTCAAATTGCTCACCCTTCTCAGCCAAGCATTTCACAGCAACTACAGTACCATCACTTGGTAGAATTGCTCTATAGACCTTTCCAAAACCTCCACTGCCAAGAACTCCATCTTCACTGAATCCATTCGACCCTATATAAAGCTCAGAATAGCTGAAAATCCTGGGATTGTCACCACCAACCAATTTCTCAGATATCTGTATTCCTTCCAGGTCATAGAAAGGTGCAGACTTTTGTTTGGTTGGCTTATCATGTAAACAGGAAGCAACCCATTTAGAGTCATACAATTTTCGAACTGAATTACCAAGAAAGGCAATAACTTGACCACCGCAACTGCGTTTCTCACGTTTCGCTTCCTCTTTGTGGCCTGAGGTTGGCACCTTGGGATGATTACTCGGTAGCTCCAGTTCATCCAAATCGGCGGGTAAAACAATGCAAAGACGATTCAGCTGCATGGCGGAGATGTCCAGAGATGAGAACTAGATGAGCATTGATTTAAATTAGAAAGCAAAATGAGTTTGGAGGGTGATTACTTTTGGACATGTATTATATGTGAACGCTTTAAAACTCTGGACGCCTTTATAAACGGAGCAGTGCTTTTTATTCAACACGGGTAGGTCACATGGTTGAATTGTATGATATGAACCGCCGATTAGCACCTACTCTGGTTTTTTTTTTTTTTTGAATTTTCCCTACTTCTTTCTCCTACTCAAGAAGATTCTAATAGTGATGTTTTAAAATGTTTCGATTTTTTATTCTAATTGTTCTGGAACATCTACATTTGAATCTACGCAGGTTTCTTACGTAGGATTATGTTCTAGTCATACATGAGCGCCTATCCACCGCGTGGGACTAGGGTCCGGATGGCTGGAACCTCTGTCTTGCTAGGTCAAAGCTTCCCTACTTGTCGAAATGCTTTCACATTTGGAAATTAAAGTCATGAATTATATTATATGAAAAAAAAAGTGACCTTTTTATGGACAAGTAAAGCCAAAATGTTATAAATGTTTTTGTTAACACATATACTTACAAAAGAGGATACTTTGGTATCCATTTATAAAAGACATTAATTCGTTTCGTTACGTGGAAAGCATAGAAGATTGATTCGGTAAAGATTTATACCCTGAAGTAGGAGAAAACCTTTTGACATTAGTAATATTGTGTTATTATAATTCTAATTGTCTTCCTCAGTTCTTATAGTTTAGGAAAAACGGTTCTGCTTTGAATGTGGAAGGACCAAGGAAGGTAGGTGGCGTGCAATTAAGGTGCATTAAATTGGGTTAGGTTTAGAGAGTCATGGAAATATATAAAATAGGGAGGAAGTTCATGAAAGTTGGAGATGAGTGTTAGGATTAGGTTTCTTTTTTTGCTTCCGATTGGTTATAAACTTAAGATAGTCACTTAGATGACATGAAACAGTCAGCCATAATTCAAAGGGTCGGCACCCCAAGGTGTATAATTGGTTCAATTTTGATGCCTGATAGAATACTCAAATAAAAAAAAAGAAGAAATAATAAACGAATTTTTATGTGGGGGACATTATTTCTTAGCCTCGCATGGTATTGAGATTCTTATACACATTAAAAATTTATATCAAATTTAGCATATGAACTATGATAATTTATAAGAATTTATATAAAAGGAACCATTATTCATCTAGAGCATTTAGAGGTTATACTATCTTCAAGAAATGCTTCAATTTCAATCCATTAACAAATGCTTTTGAGATTTAATGGAGGGCATAACGTTCCAATTTCAATCTAATCTTTGAATAAGACCACCAAGAAGAGAATTGATAAACCTTAAGCCGTATTTTATATGGTTTCATTTTTACATAAAAATTAAGAAAAATAATATGAAAAGACAATACAGTAATATAATAAAAAAACAGCATAAAAACTGAAAATAACACATAAAAATTAATATAAAAATATAAAAATTATAATTAAAAATTACAACTATAAGATTTTTTTCCGTACATAATAATCGAACATGTTTCGACATGTTTGCTTCAGTTTCCCAGTGAGTTACAAAAGAAGTGAACCACCGAAGCATCCATCAAAAGATACAAACAAAAGATTTGGACGGGTGTGGATCACACCAATGCACAACCAAAGGCGCAATCAATGTGTAGGGAAACCACCCGAAAATAACAAAAGTCAAATCTTGGCACAGCTGTGATTAAACTTTTGAGGCTTTGGGATATGGTTGGGATTTGGACATATATGGTTGTGGAGATAAGGCCTTTTATTAATTGCCATCATCGTCTAGTCTAGTGCTTTTGTTAGCATAAGTTGGGTGTATGGTTGTGCCTACTTTCACTCTCCATATTTTCTATATCAGAACGGAAACGTCATCAGTTCTGGTCAATTTCACATCTCTTTCGATAACCAAATCCCACTTGCAGTTGGAACCTCCTTCCTTCATCATTGCAACCAAAATTTCTTGAGTGACGTCTCTGGTGGAGGACTATAAGAATCTCCCGATACCTAATGCTGTTTCTATTCTTGGGTTTAACTAGGGTTTTGTAGTAAATAAATAGCCATTTTGTGCTTTCCTGAAATGATCAGCATTTTTGTAGTAGTTGTTCAACTATTCCTACCATCACTCATATACTAAACAGTTGCATCTCTGATTGTCAAAAAGTTCATTATTGTTTGTCACCTCATCTTGTACTCTAAAAAGGTTAAAGATGAAACAATCATCATCAAGCTGTTGGCCAAATGACTAGTTTAGATTTATTAATTCATTTACTTTTCTATTTTCAGATTGTAGAATGAGAAAAAGAGAGGAGATCATTATGGTCTTATGGTAATCATTGTTAGAAATCTGTCTGAATGCATTACTTCATCAAGGTTTGGCATCATGCTGCTGCTCTTTTCTTGATGGCATTACTTCATCAAGGTCTTATGGTGCTCATCATTTTGCATTTTCACATGTTCGCTAATGTTCATATTGATTATATATTACAAGTTTTGTGAAGTATATATTATATAAAACTATATTATTTAAGAGAATTATCTACCCTTGCACGTGACTGTCATGTTGCACTATTCATTTTGTTCATGTCCACCAGCTTTGAACACAACAATGACAAAATCTGATTAATCAAATTGGACAAAGTGTAGATATTTACTTCCCACTGAATTAATCATCCTGTCACAATCCTTAGACAATAAAAATCTAGATCTGAATAAATCAAGCTAATAAAAAATAAGCAAAATTTCACAATAATAACAGCCACAATCCCCGGGTGTAAGGCCAAAAAGATAGAGCTGGCTTTCGAAAATGAAACCCATGGTACTTATCAAACATATATACTTCGTTGCAGACCAGCTTTGGTGATGCCATTATATAGTACCAAATTGATTGGGAAATATAGGAGTTTAGTCAAAGTTGATGAATGAACTTCAAACCTTATGCTGCTTAATTTCCTCTTCCTATTCTTCTACACCAACTTTTTTAAAAAGGTAAGAGGATTGATTATGTTAACATGTTTTTCTTTTTTTTTGAAATGTTGAAACCTGCAACCGCTACCTTTCGGATGCAGGTAAAGTCCGGCTTAGTGAGATAGCCTGCAAATTTATTATCTTTAAGGGAAAAAACAATCCTTAAATCTAAAATTAAACTTTGCATTAATTAATCCAAAGTGTAGACATTTGCTCACTGCAGAACTAATATCAAAAGGCTAGCTCTGAATAAATCAAGCTAATAAAAAAGATTGAAGTTTTACAATAATCACAGCCACAATCCATGGGTGAAAAGGCTAAAGAGGGAGAGCTGGTTTTCAAAAAACGAAGCTCATGGCACTCGCCAAACCTATCTAATTTGCTACTCAGCAACGCTCCTGATGCAATTCTACCAAACTGATTGTGAATTGCATGAGTTTAGTCAAAGTTGATTAAGCAACTTCAAACCTGATCCTGTCTTTCTTTTTCAATTCTATTACACCAACTTTCTTAAAATAGTACTCCTCGACCCAACCTAACCAAAAAGTAATAAAAATATTAAGAAGATACATATTACATTATTTTAAATATGTTAAAATGTGAGTTATATATCAAATATATTCTCATTTTTATTTTGTAAAACTAAATATCAAAATTAATAAATAAGAAAAAAGCTTATCCATATATTTTAATGACAAAATTTAATTACGGTGGATTATTACTTTTATAAGAAAAATCAATACTTGCAAATTTGGCTTAATTTTTCGCCAAATATTAAGAATGTCTAATATATTTACAATACAATTTAATAAAACATATGATGACAAAATTTATTCTTTATCATCTTTAAATGTTAAAATTTTAAAAATTTATTAAAAAAGAATATCGGTCCAAATATAACTAAAATTTATAGAATACCTTTAAAAAATGCTCATAGATGGTGAATTTTACTTGAATATTATTAAATTATGTTATTAATAATGTTACAGTGAATCATATGTACGTATTTTTGTAAGTTTGTGTCAAAGTTCCAACGTATCTGAGATAAATTTCAACTCTTCATATATTAACATTTGACAACGTTTAGTAAGAATTTAACATTTGTCAATACATTTGAAAAAAACTTATTGTTTGCAAAATGTATTAAAATCTCTTTGATGTTTTAACAAAACTGTTATTTCTTTGCTAAATCTCGTTGATAATATTTTTTTTTAAAATTCTTTTCAAATTTTTTTATTCTCAGTTTCACAAGCTTTTTGTTTCTCCCTCGCAGTGGTATGTTTGTTCCTAAAAAGGAGAAGTCAGTGTGATTACGCTGAAGTGAGTAGGGCCAATGAAAATTGTTCAGAAGTCACAACTGTTCCTCAAAAGGATAAAGTAGCTATTGTTATGATCCCTAGAGTAAAAAGCAGATATTTTGAAGAAAGAAATAAAGTAAATTCATCAATAAAGTTTTTAAGATTCTCCAATGATTTGATTAGGAGGAAATTGATAAGAAATTTTAATATATAGTAGCTTGAAATTGCTATTTTTGTAGCAACTATAAGTTTTCATGAAAGCAAATCACACTCTTTCTAAATCTATGAATTGTACAAACATAACCGGTCGACACCTATTTGTCATCATACTTAATTTGCCCAAATGATTCCTTGAAGAAGTATTGAGTCAGGATATGAAGTGGATAAATGACAATTGATCACACACTTTTACAAACATTCTTCTATTCCTTTTTAGTTTTTTAGCTAAATGAAAAAGGAAAACACAGCACAGACAAATAGAGAGTTTGTAAAATTGAGAATATATGAAGTTTAAAAAAAATCATATCAACAAGATTTAATAGAAAGAAAACAGTTTTGTTAATGTCAATATACTTTTATTTACAAATGTTATGTGCTTTTTAAACACACAAATGTTAAGATTTTATTTAAACATTGAAAAATATTAGAATCTTTTTTTTTAATATTAGATCAAATCCTAAGGATTAAAATAGACTTTTAATGAAATTTAAGATAGATCCTAATGTTTGACAGTGTTAAAACAAAATCATAATTTTATATTTAATTTAAACCTTAGAGTGGCAGAACTCTAAATTATTGTTAGGGTTATGTCCGAAGCAATTGATGTGAAATTTTTCAAAAAACTACTAATGGCCCACTTAAGCCATATGGACTACTCATGTGACCTTCAAACATATGAATTTGGGACCTTAAGATTTGAAAACCCCATAATGTTTGACAGTGCTCAAACAAAATCATAATTTTATATTTAATTTAAACCTTAAATTGGTAGAATTCTAAATTATTGTTAGGGTTATGTCTGAAGCAACTGATGTGGCATTTTTAAAAAAACTACTAATGGCCCGCTTAAGCCATATGGACTACTCATGTGACCTTCAAACATATGAATTTGGGACCTTAAGATTTGAAAACCCCAAATCTCTAAAATTAGATTTAAAATCTCTAATAAAGTTATGATTACACTCTTTGTTGTCTTCTTTATGCATATTTTCCTTCCACTATTTTCTACCTATCTTAGTTGATCATTGCAAAATAAGAATTCTTCAATGCTCAATATCATTTATCTATCTACTTTTCTTTTATACTTGATGAATAAGTAACCCTTTAGTTGTTAAGCAAGCATTAATTGCCTCCTACAAATAGGGCACTTGTCAACTTAAGGAAAATTAGTTTCTCTATTATTAAGTAAACTTGTGTAACTATTGGTAACTTTAAGTTCAGTAAATAGTGGGACATTTGCTTAAAATATCATTGAAAATTTCTCAATGTTTTAATTATATGTTTTTATGTACATTGCCTACTGCTTAATTCTTTACCTAAAGTTTATGAAAAATTAAGATTATAAGGCACCTTATTTTTACAAATGAAATGCTATATAGTTATTAATATTGGATCTAGTTCTTGAAGCCTATTAAAAAATCATGCCTAAATTTATGACATTTAAAACTATAAGGTATTGAACAAAACCACTTACTTACTCTCTCCCTCTTTCCATCAATCTAAAAGCACCTAAATCTAGATTATTCTATACTTAGTAATTAAGTAAATATAGAAGTACCTAATTCAAGATTAGCATTTGCATAATGGTTAAGCATGTGTCCACCGCCACTTAATGAAACCTTAAGAAGCTTCATCTTTGCCAACTTTGATGCTTGGTAATCAATATAAGGCAACTATAAATAACTGATTTTTGTTATATTTTTTAGCATTAATGAGAGTTAAATCATGAGTGATGTGCATGGGTGAGAGTGATGAAGTGCCACATAAATATTATATGTGTGAGTATTATTTTGAGGGTTAGAGTGTTATATGCCAAAATTATATTAGTAATAATTAAAGTTTTCTTTAGTTAATTAATCTTCAAATTCTATAATTGGTATCAGAGCAGGTGATTAGAGAACGATACGAGTACTTTGAGGGCTTGCGATTAGGGATTGTGTTATGTGAAAGTTCTATTAGTGTATGATTAAAAATTATAAAATTGATTTGTATGGAACCAAGCTTTACTTGATTGATTGCTAAAGTTAATCATGTCTTTTTGGCAGACATAACTACTTTATGTGGCATCGAAAAATTCACTAACAATAATTCTAGCACTTAGAATACGTGTATATAATTTACGTTTTTTGTTAAGATTTATAGTAAGTTAAAGGAAATGAACCTACACCTCTGGCAAATGAAAGTAATCTTAAAAACTAGAAGATCAAAGCCAGTAAAGTAATGTATACAATTGGACCGCTTCAACGCATCTAAGATGCAAAGATCTTCAAAGATGTATGAGAACCTCTTTCAAACCTACACGCAATAATGAATGATCCAAAGTTACAACAACTCGAGAATGATCTATTATCACTCTCATAGTATGATTTCATAGTGAGAGATAAAAAGATGATTGGATAGTTGATTCTGGATGTTCATATCAGATGATTGAAAATAGGGAAAATTTGTTAAGTATGACAAAGTATAAAGGAAAGCAATTAGTGGTCATTGCAAAAAACTAAAAGCTCCCTATCACTCATGTTGGCAACGCAATGGTGGTCGAATCAATATAACATGATACGAGTACAATTGAATAGTATACTTCATATAGAAGAAATGAAGAAGAATTTGATGTTAGTATCATAAGTGACACCTTTAAGAAATTACGTGGTGTTAAGGATACAAGATGTGAAAGTTTATCACAACTTAAAGGTGATTAGTGAACCAATCATGATAGAGTGAAGAATAGAGGCAATTTATCTTACAATAACAAAAACATCATATATTGATAAGATTACAAGAAGTGACACAGTAAATTTGTGACATGCACGTTAGGGACACATAAATTACTATAATCTAGAGATAATGATAAAAAAAGTTAATGTTTAGAGGACTTCCCTAACTTAAAGTTTGAGAAGATATTATGTGCCCAAATGTTCGCATAGAAAGGCATATAAACTACCATATTAGTACAATAAGGCACATTAGCGACTATATGAAAATTCTACTTTACAAAGGAGTCTTTAGAATGAGTTCATTCATATGTCTTTTGACTAGTAAACTGGTCATTTATTAGAAGTTTTTGATATATGATAAATTTCATGGATGATTTCTTAAAATATATTTGTGTATATTTTATGAGGGAGAGATTTGAAGCACTAATCAAGTTCAAGGAGTTCAAAGATACAGTTAAATACGAGGTTGATTGGAAATCCAATGCCTACAGATACACAAAGAGGAGAATATATGTCTAAAAATTCTCGCAATCTCTCAGATACTACATTATACATTAGTAACTAACATGTCTAAATACACCACAATAGAATGAAGTGGTAAAAAGGAAAAACATAAATCTTACAGAGACATATAGAAGTATGCTATATGAAAATAATATTCCACCATGATTTTGGATAGAGTGTATAAAGACTATTATACACGTGATCAATAGATTATCACAAACACTGCTCGAATTCATAGCAATATTCCACCACAATTTTGGATAGAGTGCATGAAGACTACTATACACATGATCAATAGATTATCACAAGATTGCTTGGATTTATAGCACCTTTAGAGAATTTATGGAATATCAAACCTACCATTAGTCACTTTTGAATCTTTAACTACATATGTTTTGTATTTATCCTCAATAATTTTCATAACAAATTTGATAAGAAAACAATTTGATGTATATTCATGGATTATGATAATCAATGAAAAGCGTGGAGATATTGAGATTTTATAATAGGAAGGTGTTATAGTTTAAGAAATATGATATTTGATGAAGCTTCATCTTGATGTTCTCTTTAAGAAATAGATTTACCAATCTAGAAGGAAATTAAGTATAATCTACAATAAAGGATAGAACAAGATGAATCAATAGAGGAAATCACAAAAATAGTAAAATTAGAAGTCAAATAAGTTAGTGACAAGTCGCTTGAGAAGGCCAAATCCCCTAAACAAAATAAGAGGATATCAACAAACTCCAAAAGATTTGGGGCCAAGTCAACTTCAAAAGATCTGAAGTGAAGAAGATAAAAAGCAATATTGGCCACAACTACAAAGGTTATAAAGACAAAGAAACTTAGATTTCAAAAACATAAATGCCACTGTAACACTTACCAAAGATGATCAACCAAGGAATTTAAAAATGCTGTGGAAGAAGAAATGGATGCCTTTTAATAGATAAGACTTAAGATATGATATCAAAACCTAAAGATGTGAAACCAGTATCCTAAAAATGAGTCTACAAAGTCAAAACTAAATGTCATACCCAAAAGGGGGGATGGATTTTGTGTTTTAATTTTTTAAAAAACTAAAATCCTAAGCTACTTAAACCAATTTTCAACTATAAGTAATCCGTAAACTGAAATTCAACCTATATAGAATGTTATGCCAATTTAAAACTAATAAACCAAATTCAAGCAATTAACAAATCAAATAAAATATTAAAATATTAAAAGGATAAGGAAAGAAGGATACATCGATATTTTTATAGAGTTTTGGTTAACCAACTTTAGCCTATGTCCTCTCCCAATAATGAAGATGGAATTTTACTAACTCAAATATTTTTTAGGGTAAAGAGGAACCCCTACAACTTCTTCTTTTCATGAAGGAGATAAAGAGCAACCCTACAATCTTGTTTAAGGGTGAAGTGTAATCTAAATATAATCTTCTTTCAAGCAGGTAAAGAGGAACCCAATACAAATCTTACTTTTGTCAAGGGTGAAGAACCCTTTTATTAATACCAAAATTACATTCTTAACTTTTAAAATCAACCCCCAAAAATCACGTTCTCAAGTATAATTTAATCTTATACAACTTACACACTTGATTGATCAAAATCAATGCAAAAAAGGAACTAAAATATAACCAATGTAAATATCATACTCAACATAATCTCTAATAAAATTAATAAATCAATCATAACTTACATTCAACAACCAAAATAACTTAAATCTTCTTTATGAAAGGTGAAGAAGAACCTTTAACCAATATTTTTAAGGTAAAGAAAAGTCTATACAACAATTCCTAACTTAAAAAGATTAAAAACCCTAAAGAACACACAAAACACACCTTTAATGATGTTTAACCTAAAACTCAAAAATCAAATGTTTCCAATGCTTTCAAGGATGAAAAATATGAATGGTGAACCTCTTGAAAGTTTAATAAACTAGAACATGTTGGATTGGAAACAACTAAATTGAAATTAAAGTTTGAAAGATGAATAATGTACATTAGAAACTTAATAATACACAAAACGTGATGTAGACCACTTTTAATGCTCAATACTCTCTTAAAAATGCATAAAGATTTATCTAAAAGCAATAGACCTCATATATACTGTGTTATTAAACTCATATTCCTGTTAGAAAGGTTTACCAGCCATTAAAGAGTTAAAAAATTATTATTTCTTGAAAGAAAAGCTAACCATCATCTATAAAATAGTTTAATTGGTCAACCAATCCAGCATATCAGTTGATTAGTAACTAGTCGATTGATTGGCATTATAAATGGCCACTAATCAACTTATTAATAAATGCTGGTCGACTAGTCTCATGAAAAAATAGGTTCTAAGTTCTGCCAACTGTAAAATCCAACAAAACTCATTAAAAAAAATTCATTCACTTTCAATTCAATTCAAATAAGTTACAAAATATCTCTTAAGTGAATTTGGATATCGAGACATGAAAATTGAGATAAAAAAACATAAAATGTCTTAGTTTGTGACTAATTTAGCTAAATGTTGAAAGATTTTCATTTCCAACCATTTATAAACATACCAAAATCATTTTTTCATTTCAAAAACACTTCACACAAGTTTTAAAAATCATTTCCAAGATTGTTTCAATGGTTAAAATATTTCAGTTCACTTCAATAACAAAATTAGATTTGGCTATGAAACATTTCATTTTAAATATTTTCATAAACCTTTTAAAACTTTCTCAAACAATTCAAAACATTCTTTTCACTTTAAAAAACCATCCATACAAGTCTTACATCACTCTTAAAATGATTTTAGACACTAAAGCATTTCAGTTAAACCAAATCACATATGCCTTAGTTATGGACATGTAAACACTTGAAAAACTTTCCAAAGTTTCAAAATTCATTAAAAATTTTTTAAAACTTCTCAAAATCATTTTTCACAGATGAACTTGGCTCAAACATATTCAAAAACACTAAAAAAATTTTAGAAGAACATTTCAAGTCACTTAGACATATAAAGAGGAATTGTTTAAAAACAATTCATACACTTTTCTCTTGATTATGAAACTTAATACTAATATGGAATTCTAAACCAATTCTTAATATGCTAATGTAATAACTAAGCTTTAACAAACTCTAAAATTTGAACAAAAGCCTATATGCAAAACAATATTCAAATGTTCATGCAAAATCAAGTCCTTTCAAACATTTATAAACATCATGTAAGCTTACATGCCAAAAATACAAGCCTAAGTCTATTTAACCTTAATCTTCATAATCTTGATCTTTAGCCAATGCTAGCTCCATCATTATCATTTTCTAAATGAATTTTATTCTTCTTGGGCTCCAACATGTATGCATGTACAACTTGCATATTCTTATCTTTTTAAATGCATAAAAACTAAACCATTAGTAATTGATGTTTTGTCATCATCAAAACTAATGATTGGAAGCTCTCTTACTTCAACACAA
>JAOXYD010000005.1:9193900-9210549 GCA_028565735.1 Pinacopodium congolense | reverse complement strand
CATAAAAACTAATAGTATTTAAATTTTAATTGAATAAACTAACGATTCTAACCTTTAAGGCCATAAAATCCACACAATTAATATTCTAAAAGCTAAAAAAATCAATCAATAACATTTTGAAATAATAAAATAATTAATTGAGATAATAAGATTGATTCAAGACAATACTAAAACTCATAAACTTGAGCAATATGGCTTTGTATGCCCAAGAACTCACACAAAATTGTATTTAGATGTATGAATATAACTCTTTTCAAAGCTTAAAGAAATAGAATATAAAGGTTTATAAACTCAAAAAGCATATGAAAATAGAAAGATGAGGATTGAAGATAAAGAAGCACTAATACTTTATAATTTTATGTATACAACTTTATAAACTAAAGAACTTAATCGAAAATTGCATTCATATGATATCCAACAAGTTAAAACCCTTTTTAAAGCTTAAATAAATTGAAACCTCAAAATTTGTTCTTAAAATGTGAAGAAAAATTATTGAAAGAGACAAACACTTGAAACTTTGATAAAGGTGATGTTTTATGCTCAAAACTCACTAAAAAATTCTTCTTGATTAGAAAAAACAAGTTAGGATGATTAGAAATAGGATTTTAAAGGTAAAAGAGAAGTTATAATTATTTGGTAGCAATAATGGAATATAAACCAATGAGATTATAGTGAAAAAGTAAAGTATTTGTTGCTTGATTTAACGCTGAATTAGTCAAATCAATTGTAAACATTCAAAACTTATTTCATTTTATTAAAATGCATCATACACAAGTTTTAAAAACATTATTAGAGGATGTTTCAATAGCTAAGTTGATTTAATTAGCTTAAATTAAAAAGTTAACCTATTTAGTAAAACTTTATGCAAATTTAAAAACATATGATATGCAATATGAAAATTTTGAAAAGTTTGGTTTTAAACCAATTCATAACAAATCCAAAACATTCCATAATTGACTTAAACATGTTCAAACACATATAAACAACAAGAAGAAGAAAAGAGTAGTACAATAGAAAACAAATTTTCTGACAATAATTCATCAGTATGTAAGTCTTCTACTTTGAATAACTATAAATTTGTTCATTTTGTTTGAAACTTTAATGAAAAATGGAAACATGAAAACAATCAGGTTTGTATGATAATTTTTGAAATACGAGGTAAATATCCCACTTTTTTATGCTATTAATGAAGTGCCTTGGTACGTTAAACTTTTTAAACAATTTATCACATTTAAAAGAAAGGAAATATTTGTAAGGTATGAGAAAATAAGAGTGGCAGAATATGTGTCTACAATAATTTGGAAGAACTCCCTAAAAAGTGTAAAGATCTAAGTATGTTTTATGTTCCTTACATTATAGGTGGCATTTGAATTAAAAAAGTGATGTTAGATTTAGAAGCATTTATTAATGTCATCTTATACTCCATATATGCTACTTTTAATCTTGGACCCTTATAAAAACTAGTGCAGATAGTTTATAAATCAAACACCTATCCTAAAGGATTGGTTAAAGATGTTCTGGGAGATATTGTTCAATTTAATATTTATGATGTCATAAAATATATTAACGATGAGTATCTTGTTTATATGGTTGATAGGAGTGATTCTTTGGCATACGATATTATCAAGTTTGATGGAAAAGATGAATTGGAAGTTCCATTCATAAATAGTTTTAAGAATAGAGATAGTGAAATAAAATTGGATGCTAATCAGTAAGAGAAAGTGAAAGTATGAATGAATCATTTAGGTTAAAATCAATAGGAATATGTCTTATATCAAGCTCCCAATTCCAAAAAAAAGATATTGTACCTTCTATTTTATAGACAAGCATATTAGAGTTAAAATTGCCCTTAAACCACCTCAAATATGTAAGCCTTAGAAAGGGACAAACATTGCCCGTAATCATTTCAAGCAAGCTAAATCAGATATAAAGGTAAAGTTAATGCAGGTCTAAAGATGCATGAAATAGTCATTAGTGGGCAATCACTAACATCAAAGGAATTAACCTCCCTACATGTATTTATTAGATATGTTTTGATAAAGGAACAAAATCAATTCAATAATAACAAAGAAGATTGAACCCACCTATGATGAAAGTAGTGCAAAATGAGATTCTCAAACTTCTCGAAGCTGAATTATTTTTTTTTTCCAAATATCAAGTGTGTTAGCATCATTCAAATGGTCTTAAAATAGAGTGGTATAACCATGACCAAAAACCAAAATAATGAGTTATTACCACCCGTGTTCAAGTTTTATATAGACTATTGGAAATTAAATAGTGTGATATATAAAGTTTTTTTTCCTTTACCCTTCATTGATTAGATGCTTAAAAAGGTTAAGGCGTTGTTTTTATTACTATTTTATTGATGTATTTTTAGGTTAATTTCATATTGTCATTACTCTGTAAGATTAAAAGAACATAACTTTCACATGCCATTAAGGAACATTTGCATATTGAACTATGCCATTCAAAGTTTGCAATGCACTAGCCACTTTTCAAAGGTATATGGTAAGCATGTTTTCAGTTTAAGTTGAGCATATTATAGAAATCTTCATGAACAATTTCACAGTTCATAGAGATTCATTTGATAACTCTTTGTATAACCTTACACTAATGTTATAAAGGTTCGTAGAGACTACTCTTGTTTTGAATTTGGAAAAATGACATTTATGTTGAACAAGGTATAGTTTTGGGATATATTGTTTCAATTAAGTGAATAGAGATATAGAAAGCTAAATTTAATATTATTCAATCTCTTCCTTACCTTGCCATTGTATGGTAAGTTTGCTCTTTTCTTTATCAAAGAATTTTCTCATATTACATTGCCCTTATGCAAATTGTTATAAAAAGCTATGGCTTTTCACTTTGATAAGAAATGTAAAAGAGCATTTGATAAGCTAAAACAAATTTTGACTTTAGCTCCTATTATGCAATTTCTTGATTGGAGTCTTCCTTTTGAGTTAATATGCGATGCAAGTAATCATGTAATGGGAGTTGTCCGAGCTCAATGAGTTGGAAAGGCACCATATAGTATATACTTCAACTTAATAACCTTAAGTGATGCATAGAGAAATTACTTAACCATTGAAAAAGAGCTCTCACTTGTTTTTTTTTTGTTTGAAATTTTTTTTTCTTACTTACTAGGTCTTAAATTCATGGTTTATTTAGACTACATAGCTCTTCATTATTTAATGACAAAGCAAGATGTGAAAAAGAGGCTAATGGGATGGATACTCTTATTGAATGAATTTTACTTAAAGATCAAGGAAAAAAATGGAGCTGAGAATCATAATGTTAAACATTTAAACTGTCTGGTGCATGTGAGAACCAAGCAAATTTACAAAAAGAATATCCTAATTACCAATTTCTTACTACTAGCTCAAGTTTCCTATGGTATGTGAATATTGATTATTACTTAGCCACTAATAATTTAACAATTGTTTTTTTTTTCTAAAGCTTAAAAAGGCAAGATCAAAAGTGATATAATGTACTACATATGGGATGACATATAAATGTGGAAGCATTATGGTAATCAAGTCATAAAAATGTATGTCCTTAAAAATGAAATTGGTTTTATCCTTACTATCTATCATTTTATGCTTGTATAGGTCATTTTGGAGCTAAAAGAACATCAAGTGCTAGATTGTGGATTCTTTTGAGCATCCTTATTTCGAAAATCATAATTTTTAATGTAATTCTTTTGAATTTTGTAAAAAATAGGTCATATTTTGTAGATGAATGATAAATTTCAATTTTTAATTTTAGTTTGTGAAATTTTTTACATTTAAGGTATTATTCTTATAGGACCTTTGCCTTTTTCTTTCTATGTTTATATTTTGTCGACTTTTGATTATATCTCAAAATAGGTAGAGGAAAAAGGCACTATTAGATTGAATATTTCTATAAGTTTAACATCTTCATTAGGTTCAACATTAAAGAACTTTACTTAACAACAAAGGAAATGATTTCTGTAACTTAACTATGGAAGCTCTATTGAAAAAAAAAAAAGTGTGACTCATAATGTGACAATTCCTTATCACTTGCAAGCTAAAGAACAATATAAAGTTTCAAATTAAGAAATCATATCCATCATAAAGAATATTATTAATCCAAGTAGAAATAAGTGGGGTTACATTATGATGATATGCTATAAGCATATAAAACATTTTGTAGAACACCATTCGAAATGTCACTATAACTATTAATATTGGGTAATCTATGTCACCTCTTAGTTGAGTTAAAATATAAGGCTTATTGGGCTATCAAACATTATAATATGAGGTTAGATGAAAGTGGAGAGCATAGAAAATTGCAATTGTAAGAACTAAATGAAATTCATAATGACGCTTATGAAAATTCTTAGGTTTACAAGGACAAAATAAAAGGCCTTTCATAATAAAGTGATTTTCAATAAAGATTTTTATGTTTATCAAAAAGTTCTTCTATAACATTTTAGACTCTTTTTATTTCGAAGTAGGCTACAATCTCATTATATTGGACATTTTATTATTACTAACTTATTTTTTTATAGGGACTATTATATTGAGTTTTGATATGTGATTTCATATGGTTTAATCCCTATTTTTGATGTAAAAGTGTTAAATTTATGTTCATTATGTGTTAAACGACATATTTAATGTTTTGACACAAATTCTAGATTAAAAGACTAAGTTTGGGGAAAATTTGAAGGAAAATGGAGCAAGAGGATACTAGACAGTGACTTAAATAGCACTTTTTGCATTTTCTAATTACGTAGTTAAAATTCAAAGTTTAGCAATATTCAAAGTGTTTAAGGTTAATAATTGTAGAATTAAACCATTATATGAAAGTTTCAAATAGAAAATTTAGTAGAATCGACGTTAAAACATCCAATACAAATGAGGCATTAAGTAAGACAGAAAATAAATAAAGGCACTCTTTATAACCCAAGTTTATAGTTTTATATGGACAATTTTATTTAGTTATTTGAATTTTTTGTCATGTGCCACTACTTTTTGTCTTCTATGCCACTTTTATATTAATTATAGTATCAATGCTCAAAATTGTTTTATTTCTAAAACAAATAAAAAGAAGCTTTTTTTGGTGATAAGAGGATAGAAGTAAAATGAGCCCATATAATAATGTTATTTTACTGTTTAAGAAAGTGCCATTATACCTCTAGAAAAGTTGTAGAAAAGAAATAAGTAAAGCTACTGGGATAAATGAAGACATTTACTCTTCAGTAAAGCATCATTTAAGTGTTAAACAAGAAGATTTTTTTAATAAAAGTAAAATAGGCACCTAAACTAGTGTCATTTTGCTATACAACTCATCCAGCATTATACTTCTAGAGTACTGAAGAATTGGTTATGATATAAAAAATTAACACTATTTTATTGTTTGCATTATCAATGGAATATAAAAAGTGACTTAATAGAATGAAAAAGCAACTTAAAAGATTTCAACACAACTTGCTATCATTTCTAGAGTCTTAGGGCTTCACAGCACCTTATCCTTCTAGTCTATAGCTATTGTCAACATCCCCTCTTCAATAAAAATTTAGAGAAGTCCTCTTTCATTTCTTCTTATATTTTCATTCTTCTTATTTTTCTTATTTACTCAAACATTAAGGACAATGTTTGGTTGTAGTATGGTAGAGGATGTAATTTGGTTGTGTACATGTTTTAGATTCTTTGTTGGTTATGTTTGTGGGTTTTGTCACAAATTTATCCATTCCACTTACTTGTTTAAGAAATAATTTAGTGAATTTTATTAATACTTTTGCTTATGATTAATCAACCAAATACTTTGCATCAAATTTATTTTGAATGGATCAAAGTTTGTATATGTCATGAGATAATTTGTTTAAGTATAAGAGAAACACGTATTGAATGATTGAATGAAGTATGGATATGAGATTGAATGAACTTTGGCAATTGAGTCATAAAGCATTATGTGAAGTTAAGGTGAATTCATTTAACCCTTAATCTTTTGAGCTAGAAAGATTGAAACATTCATTTCAAGGTCTTCCTTAACTTAAACCTTAAGTTCAAATAGGAAACCTAATTTAATATACCTAGTCAGCCCTTTTGAGTAATAAACTACTTTTCTTTAGATTAAAAACTATATTATAAGGCCAGCTTATAAGTAAATATCCTAATCCAACTATAGGTGTTAATAGGGAATTTAAACTAAAGATTCAAGCCCCATACCTAATCTAATTTCTTCTTATCACCATCCACATTATTCATATTATTCCCATATTTCTTTTCCATATGTTTAGAAGACTATTCCACTATTTGTACAAGTAAAAAAATTAAAACAACAAAAAATAAAGAATAAAAATAGTAATAAAAATTCAGTACAAAGTTTATATTCTTCATAGTGAAGTGGTTGATTTGAGAATCTGTTGATTTTATTAAGTATGATGAAAACTATGATTTCTATTTAGATTTTTGTCCACTACATGTTTTTAATGCTCTATTAAAGTTTATGGTTTTAACCCTTCTTATCCATTAATCCTTACCTTTACCCACAACCTCATTATAATCTTAAATAAAACCCTTTTGATTTATGCATGTATATATTGTAGTGTATTTGCATTAGAAGAACTGGACTAAAACACCAAATCTTTAAACATGTGAGTAAAAAGAGTGATAATCACAAATAAATTCACCTAGGATTTATACTTACTTTAGAATGGGATTTTCTTCCTTTGTTCTTATCTATAATTCTTTATGTATTTTATTATGATGTATTGTATTACTTATGTCTTGATTAATTTAAATCTCAAGGTATTCACACTCTTTGATATCATGAGAAATAGTTTGATAGAAGCTTTTTGGTTCTTTTGATATAAATTGTAATTTTGATTTGCTCGAAGATAAACATAAGTGTGGGGGATTTAATAGTGATCATAACAGTGATTATTTTGGTTTTTAATGTCCCCTTTTTATGTGTAAAATAGGATTAGTCTAACAATTTTTTAATTGTCTTTTGTAAGTAGGAAGGTTGGAAAATAAGGGATTAGAAAATTAATCTTAAAAGGACAAAGTTGAATAAGGAAAGTTTGACTTGAAAAAGGAAAAAGATCCAAGAAGGCAAAAGTGTTGCTAGTAACTAAACGTAGGCATATGTAATGGCTAGAATAGTAAAATTAATAGATTTTCATTAACAAGTCAAATTTTATAAAACATTTTTAAAAACAAGTTATACATTTTATTTTTTTTTTCTGATAGAAGCTAAATTATACATCTTTTAAGAATGGTTTTGTGATGATTATCTTTAGTTTTAGGGAAAAAACCTATGTGATTTTTTTTGCATATTTAGTAAATTATTGAAATAAGATGTTGTTTATATAGCTTCTAATAAATTTTTTTATGCTTTTTAGGATTTTGGAGGGATTCTTATGCACTTTTGGAATTAGAAAATATGTAAAATCAATTTGAGGAATTAGAGTATTAAGTTAAGAAGCGCCACATTAAATTTTACAAGAAAAGGATGAGCGAAGAAGAAGTTATAACAAAAATATCGAGAGGAGAACAAAGTTGTAAGAGCCATGGTTGTAGCCTTGTTTATGGTTTTTGATGAAAGAGAACAATGAAAGAGCCAAGGTCTTGACTTTGGTCGGGGCTTTAGAGGTCTCCATCGCAATTTTCACTTAATTTTTGTGCTTTTATTGAAACTTCTTGCCTCTTAAGAAACCAAGCAACCACAAAAGGGGAGAAGAAAAATTTTCTAGCATATTTCAAGGGTTTTGTGCAAGATTGAAGGAGAAAAATAGATCAAACTTAAGAACAAGATCGGATTTCACTACGTAAATCATTAAGGAGATGAAGGATTCAAGATTACAACCACGAACCTTTCTATTTCCTTTATTATTATGATTATTGTTGTGAATTTCATCATGTTTAGGGGTAAGTCGTCACAAACTACCAAATAATAAAATACCTAACTTGTAGTAGGGAAAGTTAGGGTAGATCCCACAGGGAGTTAGGATACACTAAAGCTATTTCTAATGTTTCTTGGAAAAGAATCAAAGAAAAGAAAAACCACTAGAATTTAGCGACATTATAATAAAAAACACGGACACATAATGAAAGGAAAATAAATAAACAAAAACATACAAAAGAAATAAATACACACAATAAAATAAAGCTAAGAAGAAGACATATCAAGGATTCAGACTTATAATTGATGATTGAGATAAATAAATTATGATTAATTTAAGATACTAGCATATAGATTTAAACAAGCTCTTGAATCCTATGTTCCACCAAGTTTACATAAATCTAACGAGCTTTGAAAATTTTATGAACTACACAAGAACCTAGAACTATCTCTCTAGATTTAATGATATAGCAGCATTAACACACTAAGGAATAACTAACCTAAGCCACAATCTCACAAGCTCAGGTTTTGTAATTTAGAATTGGAATCCTATACTAAATTGATTAAGTTTATTAACAAATTTAGCTATCCTATCACCACTTATGGTATTTCCTATGAATGATTACGTATTGCTAGGGGTTAAATTACTATTATTTTTGGATGATATTTGATGATAATTTAACCCTAACTGAACGCTTAATTTTTAAATTTTCTGTCTTATTATGTTTAATTTACAGGATGAAGCTTGATGATGAAGATTGGAGAAAAAAGGAGAAGAATTACAATAAATCAGTATATCAATAGCACCCTTGCACGTTCACATTGAAGGATGAACAGGGTGTCATTTAAAAGACAGAATTCGACCATTAACAACGGTCTCTTAGGGTGCCATTGAAGGGAGACAAGGTGTCGTTATAGGAGTAGTCAATAATTTTAACTCCGTATCTCTACAATTGCGGCTATAACATGTCTCCATCTTATCTCCTTTGTCATCTCGCACATGTGGGAGTCTTCAGAGGCTACATAGCACATGGAAGAGCAGAGAAACACATGACTAATTTAGCAAAAGTTAGATCTAACATTAGATAGAGAAACTCTTACTTCTCTCTTAGATTTTCTTAGATGCTCTAGGCTTTAAACATTTATAATTCGAGTTATATTGTGTATTTTGAGTTGTTGTTTATTGGAGATTGAAGATAAGACGTGTATATGAGTTTCTAAACCATTATAGGGGATTTTTTAACTTAGATTATTTCTTATTTTCTCCTATTTTTTGGATTAATCAAAGTTCATGTTCTTATGTTCATGTTCTTGAGTATTCTTTGATTTTCTTGCAAGATCTTGTGGATTTTGAAGCTATACTAATGTCTAAATCAAGTTAAGAATTTTAAGACTTGTCGAAAAGCTTTCTAAACATGTTTTCTAACTTCTAAACTACTTATTTTAGCTTATATTTTTTGATATATCAAAGTATGTGGCTTAAGATGCATGTTTTCTAAACTTTGATGATTATGTGTGCTTAAATCTATTTTCCATCTTTGGATTTATGTTTTAATATTTTAAGAGAGTTTAAGGGCATGTAATAAGGTCTAATTTTGTTTATTAAAGATCTTAAAGTTCTGGTTTTAGCCTAATCAACTAAGATTAGCTTGAAAGATAATATAGGATTTGAGAAATTTACTTAAGTTATTGGAAAAATTAATAAACAACATAAATCAATTAATAAATGACCAAACTTTGATTATTTGTGAGAGTTAGAGGTCTAAGATTTAAAGTCCAGAATTCACCTTCTTGAAATTAAAGCTCATTGGCTAGTTTTAAAGTATAACCAAACTTTAAACTAAGTTAAATGGAGAAAAGACATAAGTGTTAACCATAGCTTTGTCTTAAATTCGTGAAGTAACTTTAATATGTCTTTGAATGTGTTTTTAAGATCATTTAATTTATTAATCACTTATCCATAGCTAGATTCCACAAGTTTATCATTTTCAGTAATTTTATAAATCATTTTATAATTCAAATTGCAAAGGTTTGAAGTATAAGTAGGATAGTTCATTAATTTTATCTTTTCATCTTTTCAATTAATTTAGAATTTCCTAGATAATTGTAATCTAATTAATCTGGTAATTAACCTATGAATACCATACTTTTTTCCCCGTGGGTTTGACACTCGGAGTTTGAAAATTACTCAACTTTATTACTTGTTTGATATGTGCACTTGCCTTTTGTCACGTTGGTTTTCACTTGATCACATTTTGGTTTTCAAAGTAAAATCATTTCAAAATCAGCCACAGTTTTAAAGTTACCTAACCAACGCAACAAGGATGGGCCTTGGATACTCATAACAGAAAACGCAATATGAATTGGATTTTGGTTATAATAGGGATGGACATTTTTAGAATTGGAGTATTGAAAATAACAATTGTTGGTTGTATAGCCTATTTTAAGGCAAATTTGACATGAAATTAGTTAATATGAATAGTGATTATATTCCCATGATGGGTTAAAAAGGTTAATTGCAAAACACTAATTAAAATATATGTTTAAACTAATAGTTTAAAATGGGAAAAAGATTATCTGAAAATCTACAAAACTGAAAGAAAGAATTTTTCTGTAACTTGGACCATCCTCATTACCTATAAATTGTAAAGTTAATCTGTAATGATTACTTTAGATTATGCATTTTTTTGAATAATTCTAGAGTAATCTTTGGGATTACATTAAATTCTAACATCGGTATCCGAGAAAGGTCATTTTATTTTAAAATTCATGTCATAATCTTATCTGTTATATGTTCTTGATAATTATCTAATCCTATTGTACTAATGTCATTATAACATAATGTGTAATATGATTTGAGACTTTGTTTTTTACGAGGATTTACAGTTTTTTTGCAAAACCATTACAATTTTTTGTCTTGCATATAGATGCTTTATAGTTTGAGTTTTTTCTACACTCTGAATTTATTGTGTTTCAAGTGAATACTAGATGCCTTTGTTTCATTGAATTCTCGTTTAATTTAGTTCCAATCTTTCACAATTTATAGTGGAAAATTGTTGGTAATTACTTAGTTAGTAAATAATTGACCTATGGAACCCTAAGCTTCTTTTATTTCTTAAGCATTCCAAACTAGAAAACAAATGATATAAATAAATAAAAAAGAACTGTCTATAAGTTTGTGATATGGAATGCATAGATGATGGTGTAGAGACCATTGTTAGACAGAAAATATAAGGACTAGAGAAATAAAGAAAACACTTGAAATAGATTTATTTAAAAAAAAAAGTAAAGCCATGAAAACAAACGCAGAACAAGAAGAGGAAAAAGAACCCCTCCTTTGATGAAAAGCTAGAGGCACGTGGCTTCTCAATTGTTTTGTTAACCTAGAGGCACGTGACCTCTTAATTTTTTTGCGAATAAGACAAATAATATTTATAACAAAAGAAAGGGCTCAATAAATAGGCTTCCTCATTTATTATATTTTTGGGCTCAACTAAGTAGTTTCTTTTTGTTTGGATCTAGGTAAAAGGTCTTAAGTTTAGGCTTGGTGATCTAATTGCTTATAAGCTTTTGGGATATCCTTTTGGGGCTTAACTTACTAGTTTCTTTTAGTTTGGATCTAGGTGAAAGACCCTAATTCTGATCCAAACCAATAAGTTTACATTAAAAATAAGTTTTTAATTAATAGAAAACTAATAATAATAACAAAATTAGAAATTAGTTTCTAATTAGAGTAATAAAATTTAGAAATAAGTTTTTAAATTAGATTAAAATTAGAAATAAATTTCTAATTGGATTAAATTAATTAAAATTAGACATAAAATTTTAAAGATAAAAAATTAGAAATGAATTTTTTAATTGTATCAAACTAATTATTTTAGTTAAATTAAATTTAGAAATAAAATTTCCAATTAAATCAAACTAATTTATATAGTTTAAATTAAAAAGAAGTTTCATTAGAATTTTATAATTTTGGATATATTAGAATAAGATTCTAATTGATTTGAAATTAATAGCATAATTTGATTAGTTCAATTTAGAAATTGTTAATAAAATTTCCTTACTTTCATTTTACGAGTATGAGTTTGCAATGTGTTAGACAAAATAATTTAGTTATTTTAGGTATTATTTTGATTCTTGAAATTTTATTTTTTAGGAAGATACCTATTAAAAAGAGGACATCGTGACTTATTTGAACTAAGGAAGATAAGAGACATATTGGTAGCATGTTTACACAATTAGTCAATATGCGTTTAATGTATGGAGAAGGTCTATCACAACATCTTTTTTTAATCAATATGATGCGAGCGTTACACTTTCGAGGTTGTTGTAGATGTTGAAGTAAAGAACATGACCTTACTTTCAACATTGCCTCAAACTATAGACGAACTGTTAAGAATGCTTTGGAATAAGGAAATGTCTAACGAGAAGACTTATAATTTTTTAGTAATGACGTTTATTAAAGAAATTCACATAAGGGAATTGATTAGGATTTTGTATCTTATAAGTCTTCTAATGGAAATAGTAAGAGAAATTGCATATCAAGATTCGCAAACTTTGTCATGCGAACTCATTAACTCTTTTCCACGTAGGATTCGTTACCTATAGGCATTTCATAAGTTGTATTGAACTAGATGTAATATGTAGTAATATGCTTACATGTGTTTTACATAGAAATTCATCTAAATATGGTAATTAGGATTTGATTGTTGTATGAATGATGATTAAACACATTAGTAAACTTTTAATTTCATAAGCAATTTTGATCCAATTATTTACTCTATGAATGATTGATATGACATTAACGTGCATAAATTTCTTTCTTATTATAGAAGCTTAGTGTTTCCACAATGGCTACTACTTTAAAGAACATTGTTGTTGAACTCAACAAGAGTAGGAAATGGTGACAATTATGAAATCTAGAATATGAAAATCTAATATGTGCTGAAGGAGCAAGAGGCTCTTAAGGCATTAAATATAACTATAGAAATTCTTAAGGAGGGCAATATAGCCCAACGTAAGGGGAACTGTGATGCATATAAGCTGTGAAAAAAAGAAGAACTCATTGGCTCACATTACATTGCTAAGTAGCATAGATAATGATATCATATGTGAGTTCTGTAAATACGAAACTACAAAAGATATGTGGTCTATATTGGCATCTTATTTTGGAGGTGCTTTAGTGACCAAAGTGAGGTCACTCACAATTAGGTTTGATACTTATAAAAAGCAACCAAATGATATAATGCAAAGCATCTGAGGCAAATGTCCAACATGGTGAGTAGGCTGTAAGATGTTAGTTATGAGTTTTTTTATGAACAATAAGTTCAAGTTATGATTCATTCATTACCTCAAAGTTAAGAGCATATTAGGATGCACATGACTTATAATGAAAGCATCAAGATAATGGAAGATGTAACAAGACATCTTATATTAGAAGAAGAGCATCTTGAGGCCCTAACGATGTCCGCTGAAGCGTATACAATTAGTTCTAGCTCCAATGGAGCTATGAATAAGAAATGTAAGCATTATGGTGGATACAAGTGAAAAAAGAATAATCAATTCATCCACTCTACTCAGGAATTGAAGAAGATTAAATAAAATTAATATAGAAAGGGAAAGCACCCTTTCAAGAAGAAGAGCATGAAATGAGTAAAGTGTTATAACTGTGGAAATAAGTGCTATTTTATTGAGATTGTACCAATATAAAGAAGGTACCACTTTATAGTATGAACATTTATTCAGTGAATTTTTCTTGTTTTATTTATTCTTTATAGATTGCAGACTTAGGAACAATCAAATATATAATGAAGGATATAGATATCTTCGTTGAGTTTCGTAAACTCCCATATAACAGTCAATGACTTTTTATAGGTGACAACTTTAAATTTACTGTAAAAGTTATTGGCACATATAAACTGGACATGCGTGGTAGAAGATTCTTCATCCTACATGAAGTGATATTTACTCCACAAATTCGTATGAATATTTTATCTATGTTATGTTGGTTAGACTTAGTTTCAATATAAGTTTCGACAGTGATGAAATGGATTTGTACCTTAGATCTATTTATTATGGTTATGGTTTTATGTATGATGGTTTTATTGTCCTGAATGTTTTGAATGAAAAAATAATATTAGTTATTCATTATTTATATATAATAATTCCAATATTAATGCAACTTTATGACATGCTAGACTATGTCATATTGGTCAAAATCGAATAAGTCAATTAGCTAAAGAAGGGCTTTTAGGTAATCTAAGTCAAGTGGATCTACCTACATGTGAACATTGTCTAACTGGTAAAATGGCACAAAAACTATTTGGAAAGGGAACACGAGCTTTATATCCATTATAATTAGTTCATTTTGATATTTGTGGTCCAATAAATATAAGGGTTAGGTGTGGGCCAGTCTATTTCATCACCTTCATAGATGACTGTTCTCGGTATAGTCACATCTATTTGATTTCTCATAAATCTAAAGCATTCTATTTTTTCATAAAATACATGAATTTAGTTGAGAATTAATTACATACAAAGATAAAAGCATCATGAACTGATCAAGGATAAGAATACTTGTCTAATATGCTTAATAGTTTAGGTGATGAAAAAGGAATAGAAAGATAATTAACAATTTCAAGAACCTCACAACAAAATGACATCGCTAAAAGACAAAATAAGATGCTATTAAAAATGATTAAGTGTATGATGACACAAGCAAATTTATCGATCACCTTTTTGGGTGATGCATTGCTAACAACCACTTATATACTTAATAGTGTGCCTATGAAATCAGTTACTAACGTACCATATGAGTTATGGACTGGTAGAAGACATAATATGTCAACTCTTTAACCTTGGAAGTGTGTAACTTATGTTCATGATTTGTCTTATAAATATGAGAAATTAGGACCAAGAGGATAAAAGAGTATCTTCATTAGATATTTAAAACACTTAAAAGGATATGTGTTCATTAGTGAACAAGGTACTGTATGCATAACCGAATTTGAATCACGAGATGTCACACTCTTAGAGAATGATTTTCCAAATCAAGGTGAAATAAATAAAGGCTTATTGTTATATGAGACTCTTGATCAGTATGATTATGTTATAAAGAATCAAGAAGTAGAACTTCAACCAAGTGGGAGTAATTCCACTGAAAGATTCCCTATAATGACCGATTTGGGCAGGAGTAATTAGATCAAATAGGAATATGTTTATGATAAACTTAATTTAAGATGAAGTAATCGAGAAATGATTCCCCAATATCATTTTGAGATCGAAATAAAAATTAATATGATTGTCATGTAAGAGGAAGAAGAGCCAAGGAATGTAAATTAGGCTCTTACTAGTTCTGTTAAGGAAGAATGGATGAAAGCAATGAAAGAAGAAATGACTTCTTTAAACTTCAATCAAGTATGCAACTTGGTTGACCTCCCTGAAGGGCACAAAGTAATTGGGAACAAGTGGGTTCTCAAAATAAGGTGAAAATTTGATGATAGTATCGAAAGATATAAGGCACACCTTGTTATAAAAGAATATAAACAAAAGGAGTGAATAAATTATGAGGAAACTTTTTCACCTGTTGTAAAGTTTGTTTCAATCCATCTTATTCTAGCTACAAAAAGCCATTATAGATCTTAAATTACATCAAATTGATGTAAAGGCTGCTTTTCTCAATAGAGAATTAGAGGAAGAAATCTATATAAAACTACTTAAAGGTTTCATCAATGCAGGCTAAGAAAATAAGGTATGTCGATTTATGACCTGAAGCAGTCTTTAAAATAATAGTACATTCATTTTTATAATGTAATCATTTCTTACTATTTTAAAATGATCAGTGAGGACCATTGTGTATATATTAAGAGATCTAAATATAAATTGCCAATTTTATCTTTAGCCATGGATAATATATTGATTGCTTGTAATGATTTTATATTCATTAAACAAATCAAATATTAGTTATTATCTGAATTTGAAATGAAAGACTTAGATAAAGCAATATACATTCTTAGTATTAAGATTTCAAGAGATGGTTCAAAGAGGTTGATATTTCTTTCTCAAGCGATATACATTCAAATAATTATTGAACAATTTCATTTGCAAGATTCCAATCCAATTGATAATCATATTGCTAAGGATGAAGGTCTCAATAAGAGAAATTGCCTGACAATGCCATAAGAACGAGAAAAAATGAAGGAAGTTCCCTACTCTAATGGAGTTTGAAGTCTTATATATACAATGATGTGTACAAGACTAGATATTTGTTATGATTTTGGGATGGTGAGCAAATACCAATCAAACTTGTTTACTTGTTTTAACTACACTGCAAGTATACAGATTGTAACTTATAGTATAATTGATATCGATCCCACGAGGATTGAATCTAGACACCTAACAATTTGAACTTCACTTTGTTTAAGGTAAAATAAGATGGTAGGAACTGAAAATTAAACTTAAACTAATGAAATTTGAATGTAAATAATCGTAAAAGAAAGTAAACAAAGAAGGTACTCAATTGTGGAGAATTATGGGTTGTTTTATCCTTATTTATCCTCCTTTATCTTATCGATTTAATTGTGTTTGACCCAAGATTTCCTAAAGTTTCATTACCCTCTCTTAAGGTGCAACTAATTGTCCCTAATTGAAGTAAGATAGAATTAGCCTTGTAATCTCTCAATCTATAAAACCTTTCATAAATACTTAACTAGATGTGAAGCAATCCTATAGGTAATTAATAAAATAGTTAAGATCTCTCTTCAACCACTTATTAATCTATT
>JAOXYD010000005.1:9147720-9160754 GCA_028565735.1 Pinacopodium congolense | reverse complement strand
TAAAAAGAATGCTAAAAATAAGTCATTACTTGAAAAAGCTATGAAATAGAAACAAACAGAGATCAAAGATGATATATTGAAGCACGGTCTTCAAGACCGTACCATGCACGGTCTCTCTTTATTTTTTATTTTTTTTTATTTTTTTAAAATATAATTATTTATATTAAATAAAATTTTATATAAAATTACATATATTTTTAAGACAGTACATGCACGGTCTCACGAATCGTGCTCACAGCCTTGACCATGCTCAAACCTATTATTTTATTTAATTTTTTAATAATTTATATATGATTGTCATATATTTTAATTCATTTAAATTATATTTTTATATCCAACCAATTTATTATATTTAAAATTTTTAAAATTTTAAATTAATAAAATAATAATTATAGTTAAATCGATAGTTAAACCGTCGGTTAAACCATAACTAGCAGTTTTCAAACCGTAACTTAAACCGTAAACTGGCGGTTAAGTTAAAATTTATAAATTTTCATAAACTGCAACCAGCGATTTATTAACCGTAATCAACGATTTATTAACCGTGGTCAGATCTATTTCCCTCTCTCTATTATACGCTTGCTGGTAGAGATGAACGAAGATTTGACTTATAAGTAGCTATTTGGGATTCTTAAGTGTGTTAACTACGATCAAAGCAAATCTGATAGTTAATTTATTACGGAGGAATGATAGTATTAAGGACCACTTAAAAAACGTAGCGAGAGATATGAGAGGCATACCCATAACCCTAGACTCCTATATATACCTTTTTACCCACCCATATTCTTCATTTTTCATTTTCACTATCTGCAGAAATTGCCTCATAACCGCAATTATTAGGGATCCTAACCAATTAAATAGTCATATCATTCGTTTCCTATCATTAAATCTAACATAACCAAACCAAAATCATCGTATAAAACCATTAGAATAATCATGAATCTTAAAGAGAAAAGACAACAAAAATTTTC
Source organism: Pinacopodium congolense (assembly GCA_028565735.1). Lineage (NCBI taxonomy): Eukaryota > Viridiplantae > Streptophyta > Magnoliopsida > Malpighiales > Erythroxylaceae > Pinacopodium > Pinacopodium congolense. The sequence goes on along the minus strand of JAOXYD010000005.1, from coordinate 9,159,783 downwards.
AATTATTGATTTACTATGTCTAGTGGCTATTGCTAGCAATCCATACTACTATCAAACTCATCTTGACGCCAGTAGCAAAACTTCCAAGATTTCGTCACCAAGAAACATCAAAATTGTCACCGATTAAAGAAATTTTGATTAGGGCTCTTAAAACATTTTTTGTCAAGTAGTCTAATTTTGGTAAAAATTTGAATTTCTCATAATTAATAATTAATCTATGCGCTAAGAGCTTTCAAATGGTATATAGATAATAAAATTCTAATGCCAAAAATTTTTTCAAGAGGAATATTTTAGTCGCTGGGGATATTTTTTTGGTGATTTTTAATTTAACGTCAAAGAAAGGATATATAAAAATAAAAATAATAACTAAATTTCATAATTAGACCAACCTTGCAAATCTAATGAGCACTACATGATTAACTGATTGCAATATCACGTAGGTGATAATAGTTAAGATAATTTAAACATGTGTTATGCCAACTTTTTTAGTAGGATTCTTGTAAAATGATCATTCGAATTAAGGGTATCCTATAGTTCAATGAATCAACTCCTTAGAGACTCTAGAGTTCTAGTGAGTAAATTTTGATACTAATTCCTTTCTTATTCTATAGGTTCATCAGGAGTGGGACACTGGGACTCATGTTACGAGGCTCTGAAGGAAGAGTTCACCAATAAGGTAAGTTTATATTTACCCTGTTGATGTTAAATCCATAGAAATCCTTGAGCATGGAATAATGTTGATATGGACAACATCATATTAGGTTATGATACATGCTCACATTAGACATATATGTGTATAAAATATAATATATATATATATATATACACACATATATACCTACATATATATATATATATACATAAACATATATTTATTATCACGATACTTAATTATATGCATATGGATTTGGATATTAAGACATATTACATGCATTTATTATAACTTCTATAGGATTGTATAATTGGAGAAATTGTTTGTGATCAATGGAAAATGAAATTTGTAAGACGTGCTACCTGATAAATATATATCAGGACTAGTGCAAATTAGTATGACCATTAATAATTCTATGATTGGTTATACTTCATTTATTTGATATATAATATAAAATAATTCTAATTGATGCATTACATTAAGTCAGGTCCCTAATTGAGACATTTTTATGTTTTGAGCATATTTTAAACATGTTGAATAACATCTAGTCTATTGGTAATGCATTGCTTTTCACAAACCCTTTGAATTAAGATAGTCATATGGCTATTATGCATATAGGTTTATAATTGGTCCGTTAGTGATGCACTACATGATTATGTATGCATTGTATTTGATTTGGCATGCATCATAATTCTCTCTCTCTCTCTCTATATATATATATATATTATAGTATTGGTATATTATTATGTGTGAGAATATTATTAGGAATCATAAGGGGATACGAAATTTCTTAGTGAAATCTAACTTCCTTCAACCACATTTTTTTAGGTTAGCTATCACTAGTTTCATAATAGTGATTTTCAAAGATTGTTGACTACAGTACTTTTAGTCACAAGTATTTCTTGTTCTATTATTGACTGTATGTATATTTTAACATCCGCAGTAATAAAATTTTGACTGTATTGTCATTTTCTTTTGATATGCACGAACTTTATTATATTTGTATTATTTTATTTCTTACACATGTCTATGATTATATTTATCTGGCTCTTACATATATGTTTTTTCAAATTAAAAAAATACTTAATATTAATAAATAAAAATTACAAAGGAGTGAAAATCCAACTATAACAAACACGAGCAATATCTAGAAAGCCATGTAACTCAAAAGGGAAAAAAAATAAACAAGGCTTAAAATGAAAATGGTGGATGCGATTATCTCGCTCCACCACGGCTTTTACATATATGTTTGTCATTAATTATCAGGTTTACATGTTATTTGAAAACTTCATTCTCAAGTGTCAAGTGTCAGTCATGTGTTTGTTTTGGGATGTGACATAAAGATATAAATGATAAAAAATATTGCTAGAATTTTAAATTGTAGCCAAAGAATTAATTTGGTATTAACAAAATACATAGAGTAGAATTCTATTTCAACAGTATACTAAAACCAATCGAAGATGGCCACTAAACTAAGGCCTGTTTGATTTCATTTTGATTTTTTGATTTGGTTTTCGGATTTTCTAAACACAAAAATCAATAAAAAGTATAACAAAATCGAAAAAAAAAACACTCTAATACAGTACAAAAATCAAGACAGACAACACAAATATCTATAAAAATACACAAAATTCAATACCAAAATATGACACTTACAACTAAAAACTTAATCAAACGATCTCTAAGTAGCAAACTTTGTCTAGTGCTGCTAGTCATCTTTAAGGGTGGCAGGTTAGAAGTATATATACAAAATTAATATATTCAAAAAGTTTTACGTTGTGTTTAACTCTCCCAATTATGAATTATTACTTTTCTATATAATTAATTATTTGGGGGAAATAAATATGAACATTTGACCTTTTTCAATATGAAGTTCTAATTTGATATGCTAGAAGAACTTGACATTGATATAACATAGTAATGTCACCATAATTAGATCTTAATTTTGTACAAACATGAATTAAATTCAATAATTAGCTTGATTAATGCAATTAGACGAATTTTCTTTAATTATGTAATTGCGAGTTGAGAATGTGAAATAAATCGTGACAACAAGGCATATGGATTTATGAGCTTTCTTCTGCACTTGAATCCACGTTAATGACCACTCTCCATATTCTCTATTTTGGGTTGGTGTTCCTTTGAAGCCATTGTACCAAGATGCTACTTCTAGGTAAAATCCAAAACAGTCCAACCTTGGTGGTATATGTTCAGCCCAAAAGAGGTAATGAGAAAGGGCAGTAAGCAAATATGTGAATACCATTCATTAAATGCGCATGGTTTACAAGATGATAAAGGAATCTGCAAATAAACTCTTGATAACGCGTACAGCTAAGAGACATCTTCTGTAACTTCATGTCTTCTTGGTTAATAGTACTGTAAATAATAGCAAGAGTTTGGTGCCTACTATTAATTCTAAGGATGTTTAACAGTCCTTAATTGTACTATGAACAAAGCCTCAGTATAAAGTTCGAAGACTTTTTCTTTTAAGCATTATTTCACTGATCAACATTTCCCTGTTACCAGGCTTAAGAACAAGGTATTTCAGATGAAAGCTTTGTCCTTTCTCACACCTTGGTGCTCAAAAGCTAAAGCAGCACCACCTCTACAAGTGAAACTCCAGTCAGGAGCACCTCCTAGAAGCGAAAACTATGCAAGGCGTAGGATTCTGAACGAGCTGACAAGAGGAAATGAAGATCCTGCAACACACTGCAGTTATGGAATGATTGGAAATGATATGTTCAACTGCCAAGGAATAATCATGGGGCCTTCTGAAACACCTTTTGAAGGGGGTGTCTTCTATCTGTCCATAGAGTTTACTCCTGAGTACCCTTTTAGACCTCCCAAGATCAAGTTCCTAACCAAGGTAAAGGCTATGATAACAGATGCTTCTGCATTAAATGCAGTTTCTCGTTCAATCTCTAATGGTTCATTTGATTGGTTTGGTGAGAGGATTGCTGTTCTATACCAATTTAGCTTCCTAATAGCTATTGGTTAGGCGGCAGCACAACTACAGAAACAAAAAAATTGTAAAGTTGGTGTTTGACTATTTGTTCATTTCAATGCATTCTTATGTCTGGATATCTACTTCCTTAAGAATTATCAAAACTAAGTAGGCATGGGTTTGGTTTCATATTCTTGTGTATAACTACAGGTTTATCATCCAAACATCAGTAGAGATGGAACTATACATGTTGACATTCTAGGAAAACAGTGGTCCCCTGCCTTGGGAATTGAGCAAATGCTGCTTTCCATTTGCTCTCTACTTCCAGACCCAAATGCAGAAGGTTCTCACAATCCCATCTGCAATCTCTACAGGAATGACAGAAAATCCTACAACCAGAAAGCAAGAGAGTGGACTGTCAAGTACGCTATGGGCTGAATTTATCTTCTTTTAACTTCATATCATATAATAACAGATTGTGCAGGCTACACTGAAGAATGTAACTTATCCTTCTACAACTCCTTGGGTATCCTTAACAAGAATTCATTTGGTTCGTTCTTTGCTGAGTATTTAGACTGTGTCTTATTCATTAGGTTTGTTCTTAGCTGAATATTCAGATCGTGTCTTGTGCTTAATACTTGTGCTATGTCATTGAATGCACTAATATTAACAAATTTTTTATAAGCGACTGATTATACACGGTCAGTCAAGAAAGCTTCTTGCAGGAAACATTATCATTTTACATTCACAAGATGAGAATAGTTTTTTATTTTGACAATAATTCTTGAAAAATGTGGAACAAAGTTTGTAAGTGGTAATAAAACAAGAAAAAAATAGCAGTACAAAGATAAGTACTAGCTTAAGAAGAACAAATGGTAGGCAGTGAGAAGCTTTCACTTAGGAGTGAAAAGAACAAAGATATATCTACATTGCTTAACACTTGCAACCTTTTTTCTATTTTTGATATAAATGGAAAACATTGCAATCTCAAACTTATAATTTTTTCAATATTATGGTAAAATGAGATTACCAAAAAGGGGTATTTTTCTCTTTCTCAAACCAGCTCATCCAACATTGTAAAAGCTCACATGTCTTCAATTGTTGAAGAAGAACCCAAGCCTCTTTGATAAAGCCAAGCCCTTATGCTGGAAAAAGACAATTTCTTTTATCTTGCACTACTGATGTTAGGACTTGGTTTGAACTGGTCCTTTCTGAGTGGATCATGAGCTAGCTTGGAGCTCATATTTCAAGTGGTCTATATTCTACACTTGGAACATTAAAGATTGTTTTCAACCTTACTAGTCCTTGATCAGTGGTTGAGTGTGTAAGTAATCATAATTTTATGAGGAAGTGTTAACAAATAATACAAGAAGTAGCATTTGGTAAATGTAAGCCAATAATAAGGGGGAGAATAGAGGGAAGGAACTAAAGGAAAGAAGAGATAATTTTAGAGAAATTGCATTGTTTGACCTTCATGAGGAGATTTTGATTAAGTCTAACATTGTCCCCTAATGCTTATCTTTTGATCATCAAAAGGATAAAATGTAAGCTTAAGACAAAGCAGATAATTATTTTCTATTATGTGGTTCCATATAATGGAATGAATAAACGAAAATGGGGGCCATGCTCTTCTTTTAACCAGCATTAAAATTTGACTTTCTTAATCAATAATCTATAAAGTTCCATGTTTTCCACCCAATAAGAGGGAAATGGAGGCTGTAGCTGACACAAACCTGAGTTTGACATGAATCAGAACTTGCTCAAGAATATATTTGTTTTGCGTAAGGTAATATTTTATTTAATGCTCCAGTATTTTGTCATTAATTTTTGTTTTACTGAAATATTTAACAATTTGGAACAAATAGAATATCTACACTTGATCACATTTTACATACCCAACAAAATGATATAGACCCACAATGATCTCATGGATTTTCCATCTATATTCAGGACCTTTTGACTTTGGAAGCACCATTTAAATACTAAAAAATTTAGAAATCAAACTTCCAAAAAAATATTAAAAAATGTAGAATCAAGAATGCCAGAAAAGAAAAAAAAAAATTATGTGTGAATATTGGTGAGAAGATGCTATGCCTGGGAGGCTCTCTATTCTATTTGAGAGGTCCAATTTGGAGAAGATAGGTGGCAAATTATTGGAGGTTCTGTATTATTTTTGTTTGACTATTTTTAGAATTATAAAATTAATTTCAAATATCCTTATGTTTGAATAATTAGTAAGACAATTTTCTCTTCGGTACTTTAAAATTTTAAGATGTTTGTAAATATGAGAATATTATTAGAAGTAAATTTTATGTGCTACTCCATTTTGTGCTGGTATAATTAATCCAAAACTGCATTTTAATTATTGATAAATTTTGAAAAAAAAAAGCTCTACATTAGTAATAATCAAGATTTAAGATTTTCACATAATAAATTTAAATCATATAAGATTTGTAAAGCCAGTTAAATGAAAGAGGTCTAAACATATCGAAATTTAATTTTTTAGAAAATGCAAAATTAGTTTTTCTAATTAGTTAAAACGAGCAAGCATAAAGTGAATTAAAATTTTGAAAATAAATTAAACTTAGAATTTAACAAATGAGCAAATTTGACAATTGGAAAACTATTTACTTTTTAAGCTTTTTTATTTTAAAAATGATAAATATGGTGACTAATTTTGTGGCATCTTGACCATAAATTTTAATTTATTATTTTCCAACTTGACTGCAAATTCGTGATCTAGAAAATAAAAAGACCCATGGGAAAGTTAAAAGAACAATGAAAATATAAGAAAAGCAAGCATTAAAAGAAAGAAAAGATAAGAGAAAGCCTGCATACATAGCAGGCGTCATTAGAGCAATCAAACAACTGTAAGAAGATTCAATATATTTTTCTAAAATCTGAAAATTAAGACTGAAAGGAACCAAACTATGTGCTTCCTGATGCAAAAAAAGAAAGAAAGGAAGGAAAAGTTTATAAAAAGAAGAAAAAGTAAAAAGAACGAGATGAGTCAAGTATATGCTATTCGAAGCCAGAACATGAAAATCTAAGATCTGTTAACTTTCATTAAACTCGGATCCGAAGCTGCATAGATGGAGCCTGGAGGCTAAACTTTTCATGAATCCGGGACTAAAAGAGCATCCCAGATAGTGTCCATGTCCAGTGAGGGCATTCTACTTAACTGAACTGCAGCTTCCGTATGATCAGATACTACAGACTCCTGATGATGATGATGATGATGACTTCTCTTGTTGTTCTCAATCACTTCATATCCAAATCCAACCTTGTTCTCCAGTTCATATTTCCAGTCTTTCCTTGTTGTTGGGTTTTCGCCAGAAGATTTAATCATTGTGTTAGTCTCATGTTCATGAGATTTTGAGGACGTTGAACTTGGATCACTGTGCTTCTTCTGACTAGAAATGCCTTGTGATATCGCTTGTAACTTTGCTTCAAGAAGAGCTGCTGTGGTTCCATTCAAGGAGTTGGCTTTAAGTTGGTGTTTATGATCTGGGAAGTTCAAATGTGCGTAGTCTCCACGTAACATGTATGCTGCTGTGTCGTAAGCAATGGCGGCTTCTTCTGCTGTGTCAAAAGTCCCTAACCAGACCCTCGTACGGTTTCTTGGTAACCTAATCTCCGCCACCCACTTGCCCCAGTGCCTTTGTCTCACGCCTCTGTAGAGCTTTCCTGGTGATGATAGCGAAGAAGACTTCTGATGCTGATGCTGCACTCGTCGACCCGTGTGTTTCATTGGCTGCGTCTTGGTCGTGCTGAGACAGTAGTCTTTAAAACCCTTCGTGGGATGGTTTTTGAAGGTTTGATTGATTGTCAACCATTCGTTTCCAGATGATTGCCAATGCATTTGGACTGGTTGTGTCATCGAAAATGAAGTATTGGGAAATGATGGCACAGATTGACATGTTTGGCTCTCGCCAATTGAATCTACAATTTGCTTGGATGGATCTAACAAGTTAGGATCCTGCAAAAACAAGGTCAAATTTGGGATCTTTGATGTGGGTGGGAGTGAAGGTGGAGAAGGAGATTCAGATACTTGAACATGGTTCAGTTCTGGGAATGACTTCAAGAAATTCACAGGTGTACAGCTTTGCTTGATATCAGATAGCGATGATGATCCTAGATTTACAGGATCCAATCCCGAGACAAAAGTACCAGCTTGATTTTGTTTGAACTCTTCCTGTTTAGCAAATCCAGGGATGTTGGCGTTCAATCTGAAGCCTGAAACCTCCTCTGCCGAAGAACTTGATTCAGAACTTGTTGATGCTGATGGAGATTTCATACCTGTGTGTCCAGTTTCCTGACAACTAGTTTCCGTCAGGGAACTCCAAATTGTTGGATTTAGGGCATACTTCAATTCTGTTCCCATGCCATAAAAACTGGAAGACGGATAATCCTTGTATATCAAGGTTTCCATTTTAGGAAACTGATCCTCCATACCAGTAAATTTTGGGTGTGAGGAGAGGACGTGCAAAGAAAGAAAGAGTTACAAATGATGCAAATGGAGGAACTAAACTATATATATATCTATAATCGCTTACCTATTAAGTTCAATTACAAATAGGAGGAAGAACCTACTTTATCCCAATAAAGCTATCGTCTGAGTCAGATCTGCCATTTATGAAAAAGAATAAGCTCAGCACCTCCTATTTCGTGCCTTCCATTCACGGTGTTTTTAATATACCAATCAAAGCTTGACAACTCAGCCATATTGTTTTACTTGTGATTTAACCTTCATGAAATGGATGAATATTCTCCAATGAATGTGACTGCACGAACCTCAAACCTTTTTATGTTCATGGCATGATGTGTTGGTGTTATTTACAAATGATCATGTGAGTGACTATAGCATCCACATGAATAATATTCTTCCCTCTTTTTTTTTTTCCTTTTATTTTACCTTCTCGTTTAAGTTAGGTCGCATCATGTTCAACATTCAAGATCAGGGTAAGGGAAGAACACAGAAAATTAATAGATAAAATTTGCTTGATTATTAGCAGTTAATAGTATCTATCAATATTATCTTGATTCATGATTAGAGCGAAAGTCCGATAATTAGACATAAAGTATAAATTATTACCATGCACATCATCAGCTTTGAACAGGAAGTGTTTCAAACTTAATTCATTTACGCATAATGAGGAAATCATGGCTGTTTTATATTCATTTGGATACCCAACAGATGGCCAAAGGTGCTGCTATAGGAGCACAGGTATACCTTACTTGGCTTTTCTTGGAGCATCAGGACCTGTCTTTTGAGAAAAGCTTGGAGCCACATAAGCACTTCAACAATTGAGAAAAATAAAATAAAATAGGAAAAGGGAAGGAACCAATGGGCCATTGTTCGAACCTCCAAATTTCTGCTGCAAATGATTAGAATTCCTGACGGGTGGTATTAGTTTGCAATCATCTGAAGCTACCTTCTCTATTCAGTGCCACCTGGTGTCACCATTCTGAGTAGAAGGAAAGAGATTCCAAAGACTTCAGCTTTTTTTTTTTTTTATTGGATGTTTTGATTAAACTATGTATGTGAGTGAACAGGTTCTTCCAAAGTGCAGTTGTTTGTCATTTTTTTATTCTACGGGAGCTGGCACATGGTCCTTGGCTAAAAATAAACCTTAAATGTTCTATCTGTCTAATTGATTGATGATCAGAAAGTAGAAACATGAGACCATGTTTCTCCAATGTTGCCTTTCTACCCATATTATCAATGTTCTTTATTCCTTCCCTCTATTCTGGGCCTCAAGCAATGAAACAACAAGTATTGAAAAGTGGAATTTCTAACAAAAGAAGGATTAAGCATGTGATAGACATAACCAATGGCCCTATGACATATCATTGGAGCTCACCTTCAATTGTTTAAATTCTCTTCCATTCCACTAGCCTCTCATTTCTCAACCTCTGGAAGATAAGAATTTTGCATCTCACAACTTAGGAATGACTCATGACATGGTTACGAATGCCAACTTAAAGTTGTATACATAAATGAAACTGAAACTATTGTTATAAAGCATATCTTAGGGTTAATGACATATAATAATAATGTTCCAGTGCACAAATGAGAGGTCCAGTCTCCCACTTCAAGTTTTGTGGTGAATATTCTGGATATATCTTTGGTTCTGAGGTATGAGAGGGAGAGAGAAAGAGCAGAGGTTGCCTTTTATCCCTTTTTTTAATTTTTGTAACAGTCTCTAAGATGGAGGCCTCTTAACCTTCACAACTACTCTCAAAGCCTTTTAGTTGAAGGCTTTCATGCATTATCAATTATAAAAAATTGGTCTTTTAGGATCTTTGGACATCACTGAGAATATAAAAGCATAACTACTCCTGCCAATTGACACTGTAACTTCTCTTTTGCTTTTTTATCCTTTCTCCTTTTGAAAGCTTTTCCTTTTCCTCTCTTGGAAGTTTATACTTTGATAGAAAAACTTTCCTAGGCCATGCCTTCCAATCATGTGAAAAACCAACATACAGGTACACAAATATTCTAAGATGACCCACTTGGATAAGAAGCCAAACTCCCGCATCAAGATGGAATCTTTAGTGTTCAAAAAAGATTCCCTATTCCATACATCAATTTTCCTTTCTAGCATGTACCTTAACGACCATTCTGATCACCAACATCATAGTACATGGAACGAATCATCATAAATTTCATATATATGTGTTTCATCTCATCTCATTTCATCATGTATGTGTAACAAATAACATTCTATAACTCATGTAATATGTGGTGCCATACATAAAAGATGATCATACGTAGGCAGACAGCAAACCTTTGTGGAAAATGGACTAGAAAACCTTATCTTCTCCTCAGAAAACTAAGTTGTACTTACCCATCTGCTCATGAGTACCATCATGACTTCCACTACTACAAGTAAGTTAAAAGTTTGTACAAGAATAAATTATAATACCCTGTAGATAACATGAGTACTAGTGCACTTTACGGTTTATAATATTATACAAAAACACTTCATTATCAATGTCATTACCGTTACCATCGCCATTTTTTGATTAGCATAATGATGACCAAACAATGTTGTTATTGGTTGTTTATCCACATATTATGGGCTAAAGCCACCGGAATCTAAGACATTAATAAGTTGGTGGACGAAAGAAACGTATGCATAGAGCAAGCGGCTAACGAATACAGTGCCCCCACACGTCTAAATGTTTGTGGTCAGCCATCAATGGCCACTAATTTTAGACTTGTTAATGATAAGATAAATAAGCTTATAACTTGACTTTAAAAGGAGTATGGCCAAGAGTGCTCTATTTCTTTATCAATTCATAGAGTTACCAAATCGCTTCTCTCTTTTCTTTTTTTTCGATGAGACGGTTACATTCAGGGTCCACTGATCTTTATCTAATTTGTATGGAAGGTAGTTAACCACCTTAGTTTCAAAACCCTTTTTAAAATGATATTAAGAGATTTAAAAAGTCAAAAATATCTCTCACCCTAGTAATTTGATTTTAAACACTAAATATTTGATAATTTGCATTCTTATAAAGAACTTTATATTAAGAGTAAACTGTCATTTGAACTTAAATTTTAATTTATTATGGTGTGTAATTCACAGGCTCCAAATTTGGATGGCATAATAATCATATATGATTGGGATAAGAGATTGACCTCTTTATTCTTAATAACATTTGGAAAAAAAATCAAATATTTTCAACAACTTTTGACAAAATTTACAAATTTATCTCTAAAACTAATATTTTAGATTTATTAATTTTTAGTTCTCATAAACTAATATAATTTATTGTGTTGATTAGTTAAATGTTACAATTTGAATCAGACACGTGATTGACATGTGAAACTTGAGAACTAAACATCAAATAGTTGTAGGGAGTAAAGTATCACTATTGACCCAACTATAAACTTATATTCATAATAATTATAAGGCTCTCTTAATCCAAAGAAACTGAGAGAAGTAAAGTATCATCAACAATTCAACCCTCATTCTATAATTTCAAAATATAATCATATTAGTAACATGTCTCACAAGAACCCAATTAGGAGCCATGTATTAATTAGGATCGGTCCATATCATATTTCAATATTATGAAATCTCATAATATCTCTCATAATCATACTAGTGTGCATCTATCTTTGATGTATACCCATCAAGCAACATGTCCTATAGACCTTACTCCTCCATAATTACAACATAACATATGAAACACGAAATTTAGTTGATTAAGGATTGAACCATGGTCAAGGATTAGTACAAATTCAACACCATGAAGTGGATATAAATTTACCTGATCAACGTACTCCTCTATCAAAGCCTTATGAGCGGGTCACACTCCTAACTTATATGAAAAATAGGGAAGGAATCATCTCAATCAACGTCATCTACGTGTTATTAGGTGATAAGATTGAAATTTATTAAATTTTCATATGCTTTTTAATGTCATTTCAATCTTATTTTATTGTTTAAATATT
>JAOXYD010000005.1:9130396-9141621 GCA_028565735.1 Pinacopodium congolense | reverse complement strand
AATATTTTTATTTAAAATATATTTAAATTAAATATTAGAATAAAATAAATTTAATTTTCAAATATTTAAAAATTTAAAAAGTGAATATAAATAAAAATTTTAATATATAAAAAGAAAGTTTTAAAAGATTCTATATAATATTTTTAAATTAAAAGATTAAAATATTAAAAATTCAATATTTTTTTGTATAAATATTGAATAATGTCATGTACAAATTATACCCTCTCTTATTTAATTTTTTAACTTGCTAACATTTATTTTTTTAATAGTGAAATTATAGTTTTGACTAGAATTTGAAAGTATAATAAAAACAAAGTTCGTTCTCTTCTTATAAACTATAATGTCATTAGTCTATTAAATTATTGTTGATAGCTTATTCAAACAAAAATTTTCACTTACTATTTTTATAACTTATATTAATCGTGCTTTAAATCTTTATTAAAAAATTTAGTTTTAGGTATCAAATTTACCATATGCATTCAAAAAATATTATTACTCATATTTAATTTTAAAGAGATAATTTAAAATATTATAAATTTAAATCATAAATAAAAGACATGTAATCCACTTAAAATTTGATAAATTATAATTGATTGAGAATATAAATTAAAAACATATAATATATTTATATTCTAAATAAAAATTTTCATTTAATTTAAATTTATTTTAATTAATTTCTTTATTAAAAATATGCAAGTTAAATATATATGTTATTCTTAACTTTTGTATGAAAATTTAAAAAAGACCTTATTATTTATAAAATACTAAAAAACATTTAATATTTAAATGTTATGACTTTTAAAAATATTTTAAGTCATTAAAAATTTTTAAAGCATTTAGAAAATAAAAGGTATCATATTTAAATGCTTAAAAAATTTTAGAAAATTTTTTATTTGTATTTTTAAAATTTTAAAGTACGTACAATATATAACCAAAAAATTTAAAGTGTTTGTTTTTATTTTAAAGTAGTAAATAAAAATAAAAATAAAGATTATTATACATAGTGTGAAAAAAATTACACAAGACCCCTATAATTTAGATAATTACATTAGACTCCTTTAAACTTTAAAAATATTACACACACATCCCTGAACTTTAAAATTTTCAATTAACTCCCTGCCTGCCACGTCAGCATGCCACGTTATCGTATTTTTCACATCACTTGCTACGTTAGTGCTACTTCATAGTCAATCACCATGTCAGCTACTACGTCAAATGTCACATCAGCACCTCTTGCCATATCAGCTGCCACGTTAGCACCTCTTACCATGTTAGCCGCCACGTCAGTAAGGTCAATTATAGGGAGTTCTGGTGAAAATTTTATGAAACTACACAGGGATCTGGTGTAATTTTAGAACCACAGAAAAGTATTTGAAAATTTTTAAAATAACAGGAGTCCCGTTGAAATTAACTCTAATATTTAATTATTAGTTTCCTAAGTTGACAACGACAGATTAAGTACATTTGGTATCACTTCTCGTTTCTGGTTTTGGTTTTTATTTTTGTATATGTGTATTGGTTTCTGTGTTATTTTTTAGGTTTCTGTACTATATTAGTATGCTGTCTTTTTTGTTTCTGTACTGTTTTTATTAGTTTCTGTATTTTAAAAAATAATAAATGAAAACAAAAAACTAAATAGATACCACATAAGTCCTAAAGTTTTCATTTTTGGTTTGTCGTACATGTTAGTGATTTCGTATTATAATTGTAATAAAAAACTTTTAAAATTACGATGACAGAACAATGAATATTACTGATAGAAAATAATTTCTTCTGATACGATCCACCGTATATGTTAGTAGGTGAGGGATTTAAATCATACGAAACATTACAACTCAAATTGAAGAATGATTTCTAGCATACTGAAAAATTAATCTAGTTATCACCGATGCTTATGTAGAAAGAAAAAAATATCCCTTCTTATTTTATCTAGTAAAAAATGCACTTTATTGTAGTTTATTGCCAATGCAAAATTAAGAGTTTGTTTGTTTTTGTTTTTATTTTTATTTTGTTTATTTTTTTTGTTTTAAATATAAAAATAAAAAAGTAAAAAATTCAAAAAATAACACACAAATATAGTATGAAAATTAAAAAATAATTAAAAAATAAAAATACATAGAAATTAATAAATATATATAAATAAAAATTAAAAATTAAAAGAATAAATTAAACTAGATAAATTTTAAAATAATTACAATTTATCAGGCATAATTTTAATATTGTGACTTATATGTTCGTCGACTGCATATCACGCCTATTCTCATGTGATTACTTTTCACTTAATCATTCATAATAACTAATTATTCCTAAGTAATTTCAAAATAATAAAAAGAATAAAATTTCGTAATTTTAATTTATGGAATAAAGTTATCTTTTAAGAGCACTACTGTATTTATTGAGATATTGTTGAGATAATTGATTGCCATAATTATTTCTTAGTAGCTGTAACCGTGTATAAATGGACTGTTAGTGTAATTGTTGTAACCGTGTATACATTTGATCTCTTTCCATAATAATTGTTGTTATGATAGGAAGTTGCTATAATTAGGAGATAGAGTGCAGATATTCAGGAAATTAGTTTCCTGTGATCAAGGGAGTTGTAAGTGTATATAATCTACATGAAATGGTGAATAAAGATAGGGCAATTTCCTCCAAAACTCCCAGTGATTATTTGACTGTATTAGTTAGATCAATTCATCTTTTTTAATACCACATACTTGCAGGATCCATTGCCTGTAACATTACTATATAGATAACAATAATTGCACTGAAATATGAAAAAAAAGAGAAAATAATAGCCAAAGATATCAAGTTATCTAGCCAAAAATAAGATTGTGCTTACAATAGGAAAAAAAAAAAGGTTTAATTTTGTCCTCAAATTTTAGTATTATGTGCACTTTACTCTTTTAATGTTATTTTGTACCATATTGATCTTAATTTTCCTTTTTATCAAATTAAACCAAAAAATTATCAATATATAAAAGAAAAGTGAGGCTAATTTAAGTTAACTTACCACAACATAAAATTTTGAGGATAATTAAAAGATTAAAATACAGTTAACATCAAAATTAAAGAATGAATTAAAATTTTTAATCATAATAAGATTGGTTAAACATGAGTCAACAAACATTATTGACATGTAATTGTGCATTGTACTCCACGTGCCTTTTTGCAACTCTCTTCAAAATAAATACAAAAAACAATTAACTTGTTACCATCTTTCGTGTCAAATTCTAAATTATAGA
The DNA here is from genome assembly GCA_028565735.1 of Pinacopodium congolense. Classification (NCBI taxonomy): domain Eukaryota; kingdom Viridiplantae; phylum Streptophyta; class Magnoliopsida; order Malpighiales; family Erythroxylaceae; genus Pinacopodium; species Pinacopodium congolense. The sequence continues at coordinate 9,138,376 of JAOXYD010000005.1, read as the reverse complement.
AAAGGTAATTAAGTGTATGGTTTATTAATCCTAAAGCGTCATTAATCATTTAAATGATGATCTATAAATTTTCTTTTAAACAATATTACAACAAATGAAAATTTTAAAAAATCATCCTAATTTAAATTTAAATATTAAAAAAACTCCAATTTCTGATTTATTTATTGCGACTTTCAAATTAATCACATAGAAATTTAAGTAAAAAGATATATTTATGATCATTAGTAAGGAGATATGTAATAATTAGTTATAAAAGTGTAATTATTAACTAAGAAGATGCCACTAATAATAAGTTAAAGAAGCATAATTAACTTTTTATATATTTTAAAATTGTGAGAAAAAGGACCCGTAGTCCTGAACTATTATTTAGAGGGTTGACCGCCCCATTACAAAGCCTGATGCATTAAAGAAACGAGGGATATTGGATAGTGGATTTCCTCAATTATATACATTCTGAAGGAGAAGTAGAAGTGAGAGCGTAGGAGTCCCACATAAGCCAATGGAATTTATCTAAATCTAAATATATAAACCCTAGCCGTGTTTTACCAGTAGCCTTGCTGATCTTTTTAACTTCCATATCCCCCACCAATCTTTGGTCTTAATTAAAAAGATAGAGAAGGTTGTGCCCGAGACCTTTAAAAACCAGGCACCATTCTCACTGTTGCCTTTCCACTTCCAACATCCTAAGTGTTTCTTTGGATCCTAATCTTCTGTCTTCCAACCTTGATCGTCTTCTTTCCCAAAACCCATGTAACATTACTTTTTTCTAGCCAATCTCTCTGGTCCTTCCTTCAATATTTTAGGTAAAGTGGTAATCTTTTCTTTTCTGGTTTTTTATCAGTGTTGATTCTGTGTGGTATTGCTGCGCTTCCGATATTACTGGGCGAGTGTTTCTTTTTTTTTTTTTTTTGCTGTCTTGTCTTCAGGATTCCAAATAGGTGATGGGTTCTCTTTGTTTTCGTTCTTACTATTGTATAATAATTTTGGCGTGGATAGTCTTCCTTCTTGCTACCATTTTCTGTTTTTCCGCTGTAAGGTGTTTGATTGGTTTTGGTTGATCAGAACATGGCTTGGATATTCTTCTGCCTGCTTTTGCTTATTGCTTTTGCTCCTTTTTTGTTATTTTATTGACTAAATGAATGAAAATTTTTTCAACAAATTCTTGATATTTTTTTCTAGTTCCTTTAGCCGTTTCGTTCATTGTATCTGCTAGTGTAAGCCGCACTAATCGGTTGATTAAAATTGGAGGCAGTGGTTCAGCTGATGCATAGGCTGCTTGTCTTTCATGTTGGTTAATCTTATGTTTGTTTTTCATTTATATCTTACTTTTGTTGCTTTCCAACGATTGTTTCTAGGGACCAATGGGGAAAAAGGTTAAGAAAAAGACCCGTGCATTGCAAAGGACAGTTCCTCTCAAATTGGTACCTGAGGAGAGCAATGGCACTGTTGATTCTGTTAACGATGGAGGTCCCGTGCTAAAAGAGAGAAAATCATGTGTTCACGTTGACAAGGGTTTTGATTTAAAAATATTATCTGAGAAGTTCACGTCTTCAAATGATTTTAGGTGTGAAGATTGTCGGGAAGTTGTAGCTGACCGGAGAGGAGCTAAGGGAAAGAATAAACACGGAAAGAAGAAAGGGGGTGCTTCTGGTGATTGCAAATCAGTTTCAAAAGCTGTTTGGATGTGCTTACAGTGTGGGCATTATGGTTGTGGAGGAGTTGGTTTGCCAACAACACCTCAAAGCCATGCTATGCGCCACGCTAGAAATACTCGTCATTCCTTGGTGGTCCAATTGGAAAACCCTCGTCTTCGATGGTGTTTCCCATGCAATGTATTACTTCCAGTTGAGCAAGGAGGAGAAAATGGTGAAAGGAAAGATCCACTGCTTGATCTTGTGAAATTGATCAAGGCTGGATCATCTGAGCAGCCACCAGTTGATGTTGAGGATGTGTGGTTTGGAGTTGGTAGTGTTGCAAGTGAGATGAAAGCAGTGGTTAATGCTTCAAATATATTGGAGGGAAGAAGTGGCTACTCTGTGAGAGGCTTAGTTAACCTTGGGAACACGTGCTTCTTCAATTCTGTCTTGCAGAACCTGTTAGCCATGAATAGGCTGCGAGATTATTTCTTCAATCAAGATGCATCATTTGGACCTTTTTTTATTGCTTTGAAGAAAATTTTTGTTGAATCAAAACCCGAGAATGGTTTGAAAAATGTAATTAACCCTAGGTCATTTTTTGGGTGTGTTTGTTCCAAGGCTCCTCAATTTAGGGGATATCAACAGCAAGACAGCCATGAATTACTGCGCTGCTTGCTTGATGGATTGTCTTCTGAAGAGCTGGCTGAAAAAAAGCAAGTAAAAGCTTCTGAGCAAGATTGTCATTCTCAAGTAAAAGCTTCTGAGCGAGATTTTCATTCTACAGATCGTGGTCCCACTTTTGTGGATTCTGAATTTGGTGGTCGGATTTCTAGTACTGTTTCATGTATTGAATGTGGACACTCCTCAACTGTGTACGAGCCATTTTTGGACCTCTCACTTTCAGTTCCGACCAAAAAACCACCAACCAAAAAGATACAACCAGGCTCTCGGCCTAAAAAGACAAAGCTACCTCCAAAAAGAGGGGGAAGGGTTCGACCAAAATCTAACAAAGATGCAGATTCTGTGCCTGCCAAGAGAACCTCAAACGTGTCAGCCATCAGTGATCCTTCATTCCAGAAAGAGTCTACTACTTCTCTTGGGGAACTGTCTGATACTACGGTACCAAAATGTGTTGGCTCAGCTAGTAGGGTCGATGATGGTGGCTTAGTTTCAGAGAAATTATTTGCTGCCCCAGAATTTGGGCCTGAGCAAATTTCCAAGGGCAGAGTAGAGGAAACAAATGATTCATGCGACTTCACATGGATGGATTATTGTGAAGCAGAAACTATTCCAGAAGAGCATGATTATGATAATTCAATTGATCAGGATTCTGGGTGCCAGGAGACAACGTCAAATGATAACGTGGTTGAAAATAATCAGGCATGTTCAGTTGAGGTGGAATCAATTATGAAATTAGATTATTCTTATGTGAACCCTTGGGAAGAAGAGGTGCCATTACAGGTTCAAAGTTCAGAGGTTTTGTTGCTTCCATACAAGGAAGAGAGTTTTATTGACAGTGAGGCTATGAAAGGAGAAGCTGCAGCCTCATCATCAGTTGTGGAATATGGACAAGATGAAGTGAATTTTGATGGCTTTGGTGGCTTGTTTGATGAACCTGAAGTTTCCGTTGCACCTGTATTTGGGCCTTCTTTAGATAACAGAGTTTCAGAAGTTGCTTTCGTCGCAGGAAATTGCAGTGAGTCTGATCCTGATGAAGTTGATAATTCTGATTCTCCAGTGTCTGTAGAGAGCTGTTTGGCTCATTTTGTGAAGCCAGAGCTTCTTTCTAATGATAATGCTTGGGAATGTGAGAATTGTTCAAAAATTCTACAGCGGAGGTTAGAGGCAAAGAAGAAGCAAGCTGGATATGTCTCCGAAACTTCGATAAGCCGAGGTGAGAATGAACCCAAAATCATCCAAAGAGTTTAGATGTGGATGTGTCATGTCTTATTGATGTTACAAGTTGCAGTAATGGGCATGCTACTAATGAACCTTTTTCTTTTCTCAACTCCACAGGGGGGAGAATGATTTTACGAGATGAAAATGTTGACAACTCCAATCAAAATTGGTTAAAACTTGATAGTGGTGAAACTGGAGCAGGACCATCTTTTTCCAATGACAAAGAAAAGAAAGATGGGATTAATGCTGCAGTTGCAGACCAATTCAATTCTTCTGATTTCAATGGATCTCAAGAAAGTTTTAGTGGTCCAGCTGTTGATTCTTGTAGTGCTGATATGTCTACTACCCCTGATTACACGGACAACAAATATCAGGAAAGTGACCGTGAATCAGAAAAAAATGAAGATGAGGAGACGAGTTGCAAAAAGGTTAATGTGAAACAGGATGCAACTAAGAGGGTCCTTATCGATAAAGTCCCACCTATTTTAACCATTCATCTGAAGAGGTTCACCCAAGATGCACGAGGTCGTTTAAGTAAATTGAACGGCCATGTTAATTTCCGGGAAATACTTGACCTTAGACCTTATATAGATCCCAGGTAACCATTCAACACTACCTTGTGTGTGTATGATACGCATTCTTTAGCTTGCTTATTTTTGTTCAGGTTTTCTGATCTCTTAAATTAATGCTATTTTCTCATGGGTTGAATTGCTATCATTCGGTATACATAGCGACTTTATTATATTCTTTATGTGCAATGAGATACTTCAGTTATTCTGCAGTACTTTTGGTTCCAGATTTGTTTTAATTTTCAACATATATCGATGGTTGAACTACTGTTGACTTGCATTATTGAATGTGTTTAGACGTTATCACAAACTAAATTTTAGTATTTATGGTATTGAGCAGGTCATGGCAATAGTCTAGCAATTCTAAGACGCCTGTCTTCATCCTTGAACCACAAGCAGTAGTAGAATGTTGAAACTAGAAATCATTTTGCTTCATTTCAACTATGACTTTACCTAATGGATGAGATTGCTGATTTCATAACATATATTGATTATGTTTTCTGACTTTTGTTTGTGATTCTTAAGGCTGCATAACTTAAAAGATGAATGTGGTACTTAATTTAAAGTTCTGCATGGGGTTGTTAGCTTCTTGGAGAACTTCTGGGTGAAACTTTCTGATAAATGAATGGGAAAAAAATTCATTCAGCAAACACTTTGGCTCCATCTTCTCTTTCATTGTCACTGTGACTGAATGTTACGAACTTAGAAATTATTTGTTTCTGTGGTACTAACAGTGCTATCTAGTTACCCTCACCTGTATTTGTTTATTAGTTACTAATGGCAACTTAGATAAAGTTGTACTATATGTGTAAACTTATGCTCTTCAGTAGGCATTGCAAGGATGTTGGGGAGAGCCCATACGTTGTTTTTAAAACTTGCCTGCTTAGCAACTAAACTATTCACTTGTTGATAGCTTGAAGGATGATGAATCATATTCTGTAAACTTGTGTTCTCCAAGGGTCAATCATATCTTCAAAAATTTAAAAGCCATGGTTTCTGATATATAAGTACAATACGCGCAGGTGCTCGGACATGGAGAAATATGTATACGATCTAGTTGGAGTGGTGGAGCATCAGGGGACGATGAGAGGAGGTCATTATGTTGCGTATGTGAGAGGAGTTGGAGTTGGAGTTGGCAAAGGGAAGGTAGAGAAGAAAGAAACAGAGAGGGGATACGTATGGTATCATGCCAGTGATGCCTATGTACGTGAGGCTTCATTGGAAGAAGTTCTTGGTTGTGAAGCCTACATCTTGTTCTATGAAAAATCTCACATTTGATTCTTTTTACAATACTTGAATGGCCGATGGGTTAAATTTGAGTGACCCCTACGGTTGAAGAAAGATAAACACACAATCTGAGTGTACAACAATTATTATATTTTTGCCACCCCATTTTTTTGACATGTAATGAGTTGGAAAATTGTACATTTCACCATGAGTAAAAGCTGCATCTTTTTTATTTCGCCCTTTTCTGTATTTATTTTTTTCTCAAACCATTTGTTGAGGTTTTAGCCACAAGACCTTTTTCAATGACTTTTTTCCCAATTCCTTTAGAAAATATAATTTTTTCTTTTATAATTTATATTTTTAAGAATATACTTGTTATTTAAAATATTATAACAGAACTTTATGATATTATATTATGCTTGATTATTTTAACAGAATTTGTTATTAAATGAAATATGCTTAAGTAAGTCAATAAAACTTGATTAATTTATAACTTATTTAATTTACAAATATTTTTAAATATATTAAAAGGAATTTTAAAATGAATTTATGATTAGTTATTTTGAAAAATTTTGTTATTAAATAAAAATACACTAAAATAAGTCGACATAACTTGATTAATTTACTACTTTTTAATTTAAAAATATTTTTAAATAATAAAAATGTATTGAAAAGTAAATAAGGTCATTTATCCTTTTTTTTTCCGCCTTACTTTAATATGAAAGTCCAATCCCATATGACTATGTTTTCAAATGTTGACACGTGTGTACAGCGAATATAATGAAAATTTTATACACCATATATATATATATATTTATTTATGCTATTAAGTGTAGCTCTTTTTAGATATTTAATTCGAAAAGAAGGAAATAAAGATGCAAGAAAAAGCAAATAAAAGAAAACTCTTTGTTCCACCACTGGCCTCTTTCCCTGTAGGTTCTCTCTTTTTTCGCTTTACCAAACAAAACCCATCACACAGACTCACTTAAACCCATCACACAGACTCACTCAAACAACTAGCTTAGTACTCTTTCCATGGCTACAGTCTCCAAGAGACTTGCTTTCTCCGTTTTGCTCTCCATCTTCATTTCTATTTATGCATGGGTGGTGGAAGCCAACTGGTGCGTGGCTCGAAGCGATGCGAGCTACCAGGCGTTGCAGACGGCTCTAGACTATGCATGTGCTTCTGGTGCTGACTGCACTCAAATACAATCCAATGGCCTGTGCTTTTTGCCCAACACAATTCAAGCTCATGCTTCTTATGCTTTCAACAGCTACTTCCAGCGCAAAGCCATGGCTCCTGCCTCATGTGACTTCTCTCGCACAGCCACTATCGCCGCGACCGACCCCAGTAATAACTTTTTTTTTTCTCTTCCTCTATCTTTAGATGCAAAAGATGGTTGCTTTCTCATTTTGGTTTTTGGTTGACGTTGTAGGTTACGGATCTTGTGTTTATCCGGCTTCTTCGAGGTACCACTACTGCACCTTGATCAATCCATTTTCTCTTTTATTACGTATAATCCTTGATCCACTTGAACATGAATCATTAATGGAAACTTGGGTTTTCGGTTTTAACCTGTCACCGTTGCTTTGGATCTATAGAACTCGTGTTTAGAAAAGAAAAATGAAGAACATGAGAGGGGATTGATCACAGAGCATGTTCATAATGTTAGTTTCGTTTTACGGTGACGGTGTTTCCTAATATTGTATTGTCTGCTTAATTCGTGGAAAAGGGCCATCATTTGTTGGAGACCGTACGAGTGAGGGACAGGATTCTGTAGTTATGGGCCATTACGTGGTTTTTTCGATATATCGTAAGTTGTGCTGATACAGTTACAGATACTAATCAGACAGGGATAGGTGGGGCCCATTTTTGACAGACCAGATTATGCTTTAAACATATTGACCAGAATGCTTTAAACATATTGACCAGAAACTCACTAAGCAATACGGAGGAGCCTATGGGCATCCACTGGTAGTATGGTTGAAGCTGGAAAAGTAGGACTCACTGACCATTATTATTGTTAAACCATAAAATCACTGTAGAAAAAGAAGAAAATAAGAAAATGTCTTCTTACATACAAAATATAATCTTTTATTATATTAACATTTGAAATAGAGAAGGGAACATTGTTGGTTAATTTTTCTGGTGTTAATAATTACATATTGATGTATATCAGCAAAAGAAGCACCGGTTACAAAATTGAATTTACTTAAGAGTTTGATTAGATAGTATTTTATTAATAATTTTTTTTGATTATTTTTATATAAAATAACAGAAAATAATAATAAAATAATTAAAATAACTTTTATTTCATTTAAAAATTGTTAAGAAAGGTCACAAGTAAATTATCATATATTTTTTTTAATTAAATCTGAGCTGAGCTGGAGCTTGAACTTATATTGCTTAATTCTTTATATGTGTATAACTTAAATTTAAGAAATGTTTAATTGAATTGTAGATTGTAATTTTTTTATTGTAATTATTGTATTTTTATATTAATTATTGTATTTTATTTTTTAATTTTATGCTATATTAGTATATTTTTTAATTAATTTTTATATTTATAAAAATAAAAAATAAAAATAAAAAACTAAAACTCAACTACAGGGTAGCCGAAGATGCCCTTCACGTGGTCCTGGTAGCC
>JAOXYD010000005.1:9085183-9116850 GCA_028565735.1 Pinacopodium congolense | reverse complement strand
GTTATTTTAATTATTCTTAATTATAAAAATTTTATCTTAATAATTTTAATTTTTTTTCAAAAAATTACTGTATTTTTTGATTTTTTTAAAACCCCATGTGTTTTTCATTTTTTTCAAAAAACCCTCTGTATTTTTCATTTTTATCAAACACCCCCTGTATAGTAACTGCCACGTCATTAGCCATGTCACTTGCCACGCCATCACATATGTCCAGTCACCATTGCCACGTCAACGCCCAGTCAACCCTAAATAGTTTCAGGGGATATTTGATAATTTTGCTAAAATACAGAGGGTACTTGATAATTGTTAATAATTCAGGGGGGTTTAGAGATATTGACTCTATTTAAGAAGATTAAAAGGGAAAAGTAAGTGACTTAGTTATAAGATGGAAAATTTTAAGATGTGCTTCATATGAACTTAAAAATATATGATTAATAAGTAATTATACCAAAAGAAACTTACAATTGAATGTAAGACACCCTCAATAAGGCCTTGTTATTTTGAAATATTTGAAATTTTTATATGCATGTGAGGTTGAAAATGAGTATTTAAAGTAAGAATTGGATTCAAAGAATGTCAATATGTGATATGCCAAAATTATTAGAAGAAAATGTATCCTTGAAGAGACAACTAGAGTTTTAGAATGTAGGTGGTAATGATAGATTAGTAAAGGATAATGCCTTATTAATAAAGGATTTAAAAAATGTGAAGAACTCATCATTTAGTTTCACTAAGGGAAAGAAAAGATTAAAATCAATGCTAGGAGTACAAAAGCTTGTAAATGATAGGCATGGACTAAGATACACCAGTGATAATGCTTCATCAAGTGGTATGATCAAATTTGTCAACGGAAAGAACTTAGAAGAAGAACATATATATAGGCCATCATCCTTTAGCTCCCAATCTAGGAAGAACAAGTTTATGTATGCATTTAAGCCTAAATTTAGAAGGAATGTGCATCGAACCAAAAATAGAAATAATTTCTTCACAAATGCACACAAACATTGTATATAGTCAGCATATTAGGCAATTTAGTCCAATTTCTTCATATGCTTCTCATACTTATATGTATACTTTTAGTAATGTGCCTTATGCTTATTTTAAGCCATGAAACATGTCTCATTCATATTAAAGACCCCATTTTCATTAAAAATTGAAATATAGTAGCATAAGACTTAGACGTGAATCATATCAACTTAGAAAAAATTTTCATATTAGGTCACAATATCGTGCACCTATAAGTTATAATGACTCAAGATCTAAATATGTTTTTAGAAATGCATATAGGAGTCATAAATGTTTTTTATACGCATACTATAGATACCATGGACATGTTGAAAGATCTTGTTGCTAATGTTCTTGTTGCTAATGTTATTAATGTTTCACCATATGGATTGAGAAAGGCTACTAACCCACCAAAGGTTCTTTGAAATTTTTTTTTGTAGGTCCATGAACATCAAAGGGATCTCTAAGGGCAAAGGAATAAAATCACCAAAGCACATCATAGAACCAAGGAAGAGAAGAAATTGGTGATTTAGTGAAAAAGATGGCACACCTTTACTTTCATAGTATTGAATGATTCTTGATGTCTTAAATGATGTTGTAAATGTTTTAAAAGTCATGAATGTTGGAATCTAGGTCTTCTTGAGAACAATTTTAGTGAAGTGACATATTAAATATGCATCATTATCTTAATTATATCTTGATATATGTTCTTGGTATCTGCTTAACGTTTTTAATCAAATTGAGTGATATTTGATAAAATTGGATGGGTTTAATGTTTTTTTATCATAGAATAATTTAGTTTAAGTTTTGTTAGGTCAATTTGAGTGATTTTATGTATATGATGCATTGAAAAAGGACAATGCTAGATTATATATGTTTAGGAATGCATAAATGTAGCTTTTAAGTTTTTTTTATGTCTTTAAATAAATAGAGTTTTTCTTGATATTCCTACATGACTAGATTTTTCATGATTAGGAAATTTAAATTTTTGTAAATATGATTTTTGGAAAAACTGCTAGATGTCTTGAAAAGAAAGCATATTAATTGTGATTCTCTTTAAACTTTGCTTAAATTTTTATTTTTAGGTACCCCTCATGATCATTGGTTTAGAATTTTGCATTTGAAAATTTTTTTAAATAAAAATTATTACTTTTATTTAAGGGGAAATTTTGATATTTTTGATGATTTTATAAATCTAGAAGATTTTGAAAAATTATCTTAATGATTTTGATAAACCTTAAAATTTGATAAATTGCCTCTATGCTTTGCTTTTATAAAAGGGTTTGAGAAAATTAATAAGTCATTTAGATCATTAATAAATATCTTTTTCAAATAATTTTTGTGCAATATTTGATGCATTGTGTAAGAAATGACTTCTCCTAAGTTTTGATGGTATCTTTATTGATGATTTTTTAATATTTCATGAACTTGCATGTGACTTGTGAACTTTGATATATTTATGAGTTTAAGTATGCCTTTACAATATTAGATGATTATAGGATGCATTTGAACTTGAAAAATTGTTTTTCCTTAGGGGAAGTTTGAATTTCTTAAAAATGCATGTATTTAATTGAAATGCATGATTTTAAGAAGTATGATGATATTGATAGCATTTGAATTTTTTTAATGAGTTTTTTAAGCCTTGGTGATTTTTGATGATTTCAAAATTGCATTTACCTTCAATGATTGAGAATTTTGGAGTCTTAAATTTTTTTTAATAACTCGTAATGTAGAAAAATAAGGGGAGCCTAAGCATAAAATCATGGTATTTAATTTTTAAGTTGTTTGATTTTTTAAAATTTTTTTGAGAAATTAAGTTGCGATTAATTCTTGTATTGTATTGCTTTTTAAAAAAGTGGGAGAGTAAAGTGTGATATTATAGTATCTTATGAAAGGGGAATTTCATATTAAATGGTAATTTTGATTTTTGGCTTTTGATGTGAAATTAATATTTATGATCTTTTTGATATTTCATCCTCCTTGATATATTAGCGTTTAAATTATGAAAAGTGCTAATACATGAATTTAGAATTAGTTTGTAAAATTGGATAAGGTAGTTACTAAATTTAATCAACATAAGGGGATTTGTAATGAATTGGAGTTGTAATATTAGATTATGCTTGATATGATTCCTTTCATGTTTCTTATGCGAGTTTGAATTTTTGGAAAGTGATAATGCATGATTTTAGGGGAAGTAAAAAATTTGACAAAGTTTTAAAAATTTAAGTTAAGCTTTTTAAAAAATTTGAGTCAGTTAAAATTTGAAATTATAAGCTTTTGGAACTTAGGGAAAGTGTTGTATAACTTTAATTAATTTAATGGGACATAGTTAAAATTAAAAAATTGATGCATTTGTGATAAAGTTAAAGTTTTTTAAACAACTTTGGAGTTTTAGGTGTGATATTGATTTTGAAATGAGTTAATTATGGTGTCATGAGAATGATTACATCTTTTTAATGACAATTATATGATATGAATTTAAAGGTTTTTAGAATAAATTTATATTTTTAATATGGTTGCTTTGTTGCTTTTGGTTTTTTATAAAGGGAGCGTGTCTTTTTTAAAGGCCTTTTAGATTGGTTGTTAATTGGCCTTATATTGTTGAAATGAGATTCTAGATTTAGGATGAACCCCTTTGAGTTTTGATGGCATGTCATTTTGAGTTTGATATATTGTATTTTATCAAGAGGGAGCATGCTTAAGAGAATTTCTTGAATGATTTTTGAAAATTTTTAAAGTGACATTAGCAAAGATTGTTTGGTATAAGGGGAGAAGATGTGTGAAATTTTTTTATATGAACTTTTTTATGATTACAAAAGGGGTAGAACATGTGTGATATTAACTTAATAGTTGCAATATGCTTTAATATGAGTTATGTTTGCATGTGATTTTTCTCATTAAATGTTATTAATATCATATAGTTTTGTCATCATTAAAAATGGAGAGAATGTTGAACCAATGATGGTTTCACCTTTACTTTTAGATGACAAAATTTTACTACTAATGGTTTTATTTTGTTTAATCTGTAAAAGGAAAGATAGGTGAAACGTGCTATAGAAATATATGTTGTAGCCTTGGAGTGGAAAAAGAGTTAAGAAATCCATTTTGGAACTTACATTGAAGTATTGGAGTTAAAGTTGGGTTTATTTGAAGATCAAGTTAATGGATGGGAGATAAAGCTCCAAGATAGTGAAATTAATAGGTTATGTGTATAAGTTTTATTATAAGTGTATTCTTAGTCATTCCATAGTGTTAAAGAGCTCATATCATACATATTGTATTCATAATTAATGATTTGTATATAAAATGCATAATTAAAAGGAGTTGTATGTGATTGTTATATTTAAAGATCATCTTGAATGAAGGATTGTATGTGATGTGAGTATATGTAAGTGAAATGAAGCAGTTATAATTGATAGGATAAATTATGAGATTAAAATGAGTTAGTGAATGTGATTATGTTATAGAATTTATGAAAAGATGAAATTGAAAGTGTGAAGATAAGTTGTTAAAGTTAAGTTGACTGATTGTGATAAATTATGTGAATATGTGTTGTGAAAATGTTATGAATTGATTTGATGCAATTTGTATGTGTTAAGAAATGTTTTTTGATGATAGAAATTGATTGGAATGAGTTAAGAAGTGAATTGGATTAAATTGAGTCATGAAAACTAGTCTAAATGATGGACTGATCAATCAAAGACCGGTTGATTAATAGAGGGCACTAATCAACCAAGGACTGGTTGAATAGTAAAAAGTATAGATTGATCAGTTGATGTGGAAATTACAGAACAACGATTAAATAAGCAATGGTAAAAAGGTTTTAATGCATTTAAACATTGAGCAATGCTTACTAATAGCTAAAAACATTATAAATAGGTATTTTGTGAGTGGTATTTTCATCTAAAAAATATAAGAAATATTCAAATAAGAGATTTGAGTATTGTGAGCTTTGCTCTGTAAGTTTTTGGTGTTGCTTTAGTTGAGTTTTAGTAAAGTGCTTATGAAGTTGTGTGAGCTTCATTTTGCCTACATTACTAAGTGATTTATGAGTCCTTAAACACTTGAGTTAGTCATTTGGGATATCTTTAAGAAGTGTATGTTATGAAATGATAATATTGCAAATGGAATTTTTGAGAGGATATTTTTTAGCCTATTGAAAAGTAGTATTGTTGTAAGAGTTATACTTAAATCTATTGAAAAGGTAAGTCATTAAAAGGTTATCTTAGAGCCTATTGAAAAAGGGATGTGATAGTGGAATTCTTAATAAGGTTTTAGAGATTGAAAGTAAGAGAAATACATGGCCCCAAATCATTATAAATCTATTAGTACATTCTTTCCCTTACTCTTTTAATTTCAAGTTGATTAATTATTGATATTGATATTAAAATTATTTATATTTTTATAAAATTGTTAATTAACTTATGGATAATTGTTAGAAAGCTTGGGCAATTTAAGTTAGAAAATTATTTAGATTTCACACAATGGTTTAGAAGAGGTTTAGAACATAGATTTATTATTTTAAAAGATTTAAAGGATCTAATTCATCACCTTTTTAAGTGTCACAAGTTAGCAAGCTACTTGACTACATTCTAAATAGAAAACTAAAACTAGCCTAACTTTATTCTTCTTTCTTTTAATTCATTTGAACTAGTTGGTATAAAGATTAAAAACAATTTCTCCAAGTACATAATGTAATGGAACATAATTTTGTAGGATAATAAAAAAAGCCAGTTGAAGTTACAAACAAGAAAAAGAATGCATATTTTTATCTTCCATTTGTAACATTAATAATGTTTCACTTCCAGATAACATAAGCTTATAATTATTGACACCCATATCATTTCTAAACCTTATTGATAGAGTTTGGGATCAGCAAACCTCGGCTCAGGAATAGCTACAAGAGACTTCTTCAACTTCATGACAATCCCATACTTCTCAGACAAATCCAACTTGTGTCCTTTAAGGGCTTTCCAGTTAAAAGAATGTAAGAGGGTAGCAAGTGAATACATAAACATCCTCTCAGCCATGGCTATCCCAGCACAGATTCTTCTTCCAGAACCAAATGGGAAATAATTGAAATCACTCCCACTGTAATCCAATTTCTCATCCAGAAACCTCTCAGGCCTGAATTCAAGAGGGTTTTCCCAAATTGAAGGGTCTCTATGTATCGCCCAAACATTAACAAAAACTCGAGCTCCTTTTGGAATAATATAGCCACCTAAAGTACAGGTTTCACTAGGGCAGTGAGGGACTAAAAGTGGGAGTGCTGGGTGCAATCGTAAGGTCTCTTTCATGATTGCATATAAGTATGGTAGACTGTGTATGTGTGACTCTTCAACTATGTTGTCCTTACCAACTACTTCGTCTAATTCCTCTTGAGCTTTTCTCATCACCTCTGATTTGTTCAGAACTTCAGCCATGGCAAACTCAATTGAGTTTGATGACGTGTCTGAGCCACCCACAATCATGTCCTGCCAACAAATTTAACCCATCTGATAATTTGAAACTAATATTCTTCTATTCTACTATAAATTATATCATAAACTATTTATAAAGCATGTATCAGAGTTTGTATTTTGAATACTAATATATTTATTATATATGGAATATATTTTTTCCTTCTGCACATATTTTCTATTATACTTCCTTACTTTTCTTTTGGTCTCGTATTTTTTCATTTTTTTAATATATTCATATTCTTAAGGTAAAAAATGTTCCATTGACAATATGGGAAAGTAAGTTTTCCTTATAACAGGGGAAAAATATTTTAAAAAATTGTGGGTAAATGATTTGAGGGTACAAATTCGAGAATGTTCCCAATTTCTCAAAAGATTGCTTGAGCACATGACTTTAGTTACATGTCTTGATAGTACATTATAGTAATGTTTTCAAAGCTGAAAATATAAACAAATAAAATATTATTTACCTATATTTATGGTATACTTGTATTTTCTAGACCAAACTCCTAATAATTGCTAGGAAAGTAAATGTATAAATATAACTTGGTATTATCGTCGTTTATAAGTTTTTAATTTGATTTTCACCTCGCTTATCTTTGATATTAGATGACAAATTTACATGATCTCATTGTAATTATCTCTTATTAAAGTTGTTCTTGTTGCTCAAATTATATCACCTTCCTTCAAAGAGGTGTGTAACATGCTAAAAACAATTATAGATTGGATAACAAATTTTCAGGGGCAGTTAGAAAAACGTGAGAAATTGGTTGACTATATTATTATGGTAACTTAAATATAAAGATAATGGACGTAAAGCTTCTTTTCTAGCGATTAACAAATGAGTTCAAAGCTATGTCAAATAGAAATAACAAAACTTTGAGTCCCTCAGCTTCTCAATTAAGTCTAATTCATGCTGCCTAGAACTTCGAGTGAAGAAAGGAAACAAACAAGAGCAGCAATTAAAGCATATAAAACAAGAGATCTAAGAAAGTAACATGAGGTAGAAGACCAATTACCATAAGCAGCGCTTTGACATGGGTCATAGTAAGCGGTGTCTTGGATTCTCCCTCGCCTTCAAGCTTCAACAAGAACTGCAAAAAGTCCTGATCACCCTCCTCATCAAGTTTCCTTCTCTTCTCAATCATCTGCTCAAACATCTCATCAAATTTCAGGGCCAAGCTTGCCATTTTCTTCCGTTGACCTTGCAAGTCAAAATGGGCCAACCAGGGAAAGAAATCCGATAAGTTCGGAGTACCCAACAACTCAGTTATGTCGGAAATCACTTTCCTGAAATCTTTCCCGATCTTGTCTCTTTCCTCTCCCTGAACCGTGCCACCCCACAACTTGTTCGTTATCACGTTAAGTATTGTCACAAATATTTGCTCCCCGAAGTTGACCGGTGAACCTGCCTGAGAATATAGGTGGCCCACAGTTTTCCTGACCTCACGGCGGCGAAGGGCATACACAGAGTCCAAGGTGGTGTTGCTAAGCATTTTGACAACGCATACTTTTCTAAGCATCCTCCACTCCGGTCCATATGGGGTCCAAGCGATATCATGCCCGCCGTACGTGACGGCACGTGCCACGTTAGGAACGTCTCGATTGGCGCAGATTATGTCATTGTCTTTGAGTACTTCGCGAGCCAGAGATGGTGATGTTATTATTATGCCAAGCTTTTGACCTAGCCGAAGCTTCAGAATAGGTCCCTGCTGTTGTGCTAAGGCAGCGAAGTATGTGTGAATCTCTGGGTCAAGAGAAGCAAGGTTCCGATCACCGGCAGGCCACGTGGGCCAGGTGGAAGTTGTGAGCTAGCGTTGTCTGATCTTGAAAGCATCCATGTAGAGAAAAGAACTGCTAAAAGAGCGAGGACGATAAGTATTGAGCCTGAAGATCCAACAGGGTCGAGTGTTGAAAGAAAACTGGAGATGGATGGCATGGCAAATTAACAAAGAGTTGGTGGATACATATTACAATAGCGTACTATTTTATGGACATAAAATGGCAAGATGAATTTAATGGGTTTCGGTTTAGATGATCGCTTTTGCTGGAAGATGGCCGACAAGGTGGGATTTTGAGGTACAACTGAAAGTTGAAGTGGTATCCCCACTTTCTGGGCCAGGCATGGCAAATTTGCCCGTACCGAATGTAATGGGATTGGTCTCTCAAAAAAATAAAAAATAAAAAATGAAAAAGAATAAAATGGGATTAAATCCACTCTTCAATTAAGAGTTACTTTTCTATGATACGACCATGAAATTAGATGATATACTAGCAGCATCTCATACCATTTTAAATTTATTGTTTTTCAATTTTTATTTTTATTTTTCTTAATAATAAAAATTTTAAATTGATGAAATATCAATCGAGATGATATTATGCATTTTAAACAAACTATTTTAACAATTTAAAACTATTCATTTCTTCGCTTTTTAATATTTCATATTATAACATAAGGAAAAGTATAAATTATCAAAATAAATACCTCCATATTTTTCCATCATTTATGAATTTTAGTCGTATATGGTTCTTATAGTTTTTATTGACTGAGTTCTTGAAATCCAATAAAATGAACAAATTAACAGGTCAAATTCATGAAGCATCAGAGATTTGTAAGTTCTGTTTTGTGATGGATCAACTCTTTTTCTACTTAAGATGGCATGGTATCCTGGCTCCTAAATGCAGCACTTCCTAATTTATTCTTCTAAAGGAATCATTGGCATTTTTACTGAATTGTTTATGTTAATCAATGTCTTATCTTTCCACCTTTCCTCCCATTGTTTTCGTAACCTTCCAAAACGTCACAGTTTCTCATTTTTATCAAAGCTGGATGGTAGAAGTTTTCCATACATCTTATTGACCCTCTTATTTCTATTTAATATCTACATGTGGCCAAAAAAACAAAAAGTGTGGGACCATTAAGACAACTATAGAAATCCTTGCCGATGGAGATTTAAACGAATTAAGCCAAAGCTTTGACAGAATGAACTATAAAATAATTGAAACAAATCGTGGTAGATAATGACCTTCCATGTTTTAGCTATGGCCTACTTTCTTTCATTTCCCATCATTATATATATAAACATGACAGACATCTGATTTTGACAAATTTTATTTGGTTTGCGCATTAAAATTAAACTTCAGAATCCATTATTTTAAGTGTTAGAAAACTGTCATCCGCTACTTACAATAGCTGCCAGATTGACAAGCGATGGGCTCTTGTCATATGACCACATATATTCCTAGTGAGACGTAAAGTGAAGAAGACAAAGTTTACAATTAATACGGTTGCTCTGAGGTTCATAGTTACCCTTCAACTTGCTATTTAGAGTAGATACAAAATTTTAAAATTTTTGTTCTTTATAACAATGAACCTGTTATTATTCGTGCATGTACTAAATAAATTTTATTATATGCAGTAGCTTATAAATCATATATTCTTGATAACTCGATGAATTAGGAAACTATTTTTTATAAAAAAGTTTTGAAATCAAATTTTTTTGTTCAAAAGATTTAAGGTTTCATCAATTAAAAATGTATATAATTATTTAACTAATGATAAAATTATGGTTATTAAAATTTAATTTTTAAAATAATAATATTTAGAATTGCAAATGATTTTTAATTTTAAAATAATGCATTTCTTTAAAAAAATTTAAGGATAAAAATTTATTTTTTATGATGAACTAAGGGAAGTTCCAATCTTGGTTTTGATGATAACAAAACATGTTTGATTACTATAGTTTGAGTTTATGATATTAATATTAAAGATAGGTATTTTTTAAGAAGAATTCAATATGAAAAGTTTGGAATTTAAGGGTCAAATTTGAAGATAATGAAAATTTAAAGGATTGGGAAGCTTCAAGACCTTAAATAGGTTGTTTCAAATATGTTTGCAAGTTTTATTTGATGTTCAATTGATCTAAGGGCTTAAGTTTGATCATGCATTGTATTTGAAATGTCAAAAATGCATATTATTTCAATTTATAGACTAAATCACGTGTTTAAATTGTGTGAAGGTATTTGATCATTAATATAACTTCAATATATATTTAAACGGTGTTGAAAGTCTCAATTATCATTAGAAACTTGTTTGGAGTTAATTATGCAGCATATTTTGTGTTTTCTGGACACTCAACAACGGGTTGTTCATCATTAACGACACTTTATTTGAGTGCCGTTTATCACCCCTTCTCTAGGAGCATCAACAGCGGCCTGTTCTATGAACAACGGTGTCGTTAATCAACTTAGAGGGCGCCATTGATGACTCTGACTCCAACGACTAGTTTCTACTTTCGGGGTTTATCCTTTTTGTCTTCATTCTAACGTCTTAAAAACCCTCATAAGCCCTCCTTAAACCTCAAGACACTATATATATCCTTTAAAAATGAATTTTGATACTCTTGACCCCTTAAAAACTGATCAAATATTATGAATCTCTCAAAAGTCTCAAGCTGCCCACTTTTTCACTACACTTATTTTCAATCGATCTTTTGCTGTCAATTTATGTTTCTGGATGTGCGAATTTGTGTTTAATATCTTGTTTGAGTGTTTAAGAGTTTATTTGATCTATCTTTTACATTTTAAAGAGGCTATTTCATTAGACTGAAACTAGAACTCATTCATCTATCAAAAATGTCTCTATGGAGACTATTTTAGCTTAAATCTCGATTTCAGGTGATAAAACCTATTTCTAAAATCGTGTTATTAGAGTTTTCAGATTGATTAAGGTCTCTAGATTGTGTTTGAACCTTATTTCTAATTTTTGAGGTCTGTTTTAGTTATCATTGAGCTTGAACATTTATATACTTCAAGATAGCTACTGTTTTTACTGGTCTGAGTTTGATTTTGATTTCAACTTGCTTAAGCTGTTTTTTTGTGTTTGTTATTATTGTTTTTTGCATGTTTAAGCTTTTAGGAGTTAGAATAATCTTAGTTTCAATTTTTTGGATAGATATTTCATTATTTGTGTGCATTAGTTCATTTATACATAAAAAATGTCCAATTGTTGATGTTCTCCATTCAATCACATTTCTCATCATTTAAATCAGTTCTGGGTGCATAAATTTATTGTGGTTAGTTCACATAAGGTGTT
Organism: Pinacopodium congolense; assembly: GCA_028565735.1. Lineage (NCBI taxonomy): Eukaryota > Viridiplantae > Streptophyta > Magnoliopsida > Malpighiales > Erythroxylaceae > Pinacopodium > Pinacopodium congolense. The sequence continues at coordinate 9,105,291 of JAOXYD010000005.1, read as the reverse complement.
ATGAGTGCTCTGGTATTTTTGGTTTGATTTTTAAGCACTTATATTTGTATTTTGAACTAAATATTAATAGAGTGCTTAAACTATTCAGATTTTATAATTAGCTTATCTTGATCATATTGCATAATCATACGCACGTTTTTATGCTTAATTTATGTCAGACTAAGTTTTTTTAGGCTTTTAATATTGTCATTATTCATTCATATCATTTATTGAAAGATAAAGCCCTTAATTTAATTGTGCATTGAGTGAAACATCTTTTAAGGTGTATTTAGTTACTAGAATTTGGGGGAATTGAGACTTTTAGATATTTGCAAATTGTATAGGATTCTCTTTGCCTTGAAAAGAGTTGAGATATGTTACTCTTCACCTTTAGAAAGTAAGATTATTGTTATGGGCTACTCTTCACTCTTAGAAAGTAAGATTGTAAAGGTTACTCTTTACTTTGTAAGAAGTTTGTACTTGTTTTGATTGATTAGTATAGAATCATCCAACAAGTAGTTGGAAAGGAGACGTAACCTATCTTTGGGGTAGGTGAACTTCTTTAAAATTGCCTTGTGTCTTTCTCTTATCTTAATCTATTGCATTTAATTTTACTTTTGCATTAGCATTCCATATTAGGTTGAATCTTGGTTTAGTGGTTGCATCTAACTTCCCAATTGATTTAGGTTGCTAGTTAGAGTTTGTGAAAAAATTTTAATATCCAATTCACCCCCTCTTTTGGGTGCCATAGGGCTTACACTTTTATATAGGGAAAACAAAGCATACCAAGTTTGAAAAATTAATACACATTTTTGACAAAAAACTAATCAAAGGAAACTTTATATTTTGTTCCACCGAAAACACAGCTCATATGGCCACCAAGTACAACACACAATTTTGAACAAATGTTAATAAACCAAGCAGTAAAATTTGAAGAAGAAAAAGCCACCATTTGTTTTCATAATTCTTAACTTTCTATAGTTAATATTGGCGGGACTACATGACAAACTCCCCTTCAAGCCAATATAAAAGGACCTGCAATTGAACGACAAGCCTCAAGATTTTTTCTTGGTAAAGGCTTTGTCAATAAATCCTAACCATTTTTGTCACTATGGATTTTCTCAAGTTGCAATTGCTTAGATTATAACAGATCTCTTATCCAATGATATCTCACATCAATATGCTTGATTTCGAATGGAAAGAAGAATTCTTACCAAGATAAATAATGCTTTGAATATCACAAAGTAACATATGATGCTCTTGTTCGAAACTAAGTTCTTTTAAAAATTTCTTCGTCCACAATTACTCTTTATATGCTTCGGTTGCTACAACAAACTTAGCTTTTGTGGTAGAAAGTGTAACACACTTCTTTAATTTCGATTGCCACGATATCGCTCCTCCTGTAAATGATATCAAGTATCCTGAAGTAGACTTTCTGGAATCAAGATCACCAATTATATCTGCATCTGTGTAACCAACTAATATAGGCTTCTTAATACCAAAACACAAGCATAATCTAGAAGTCCCTCATAAATATCATAATATCTATTTAACAGTATCCCAATGTTCCTTATCATGATTATAAAGTAACCTACTAACAACACTAACGACATGAGCAATATCTAATCTAGTATATACCGTACTATACATCAAATTACCAACTGCTGAAGAATAAGGAACTCGCTGCATACTTGGCCTTCTATTCATTAGTAAAAGGACTTTGATTAGTACTCAATCTAAAGTGATTAGTAAGAGGAGAACTAATCGCTTTAGCATTATCCATATTGAACCTATAAAACACCTTCTTAATGTACTTCTTTTGAGATAACCACAGTTTTTTTGGTTTCTTATCTTAAATAATCCGTATACCAAGGATTTGCTTTATTGGTCGTAAGTCTTTCATGACAAAAGACTTACTCAACTACTTCTTCAAACGATCAATCTTGGAAGCATTCTTACCAATAATCAACATGTCATCAATATATAACAAAAGAACAATAAAATCATCATTAGAGAATTTTTGGTAAAACATGCAATGGTCTAAAGTAGTTTTCTTATAGCATTGCTCCCCTATAATTGATTCAGACTTCTTATACCAATGTTTTGGTGCTTGTTTCAAACCATATAAGATTTTCCTTAGCTTGCAAACATAATCTTCTTTCCCTTTTACCTTAAAACCCTCTAGTTACTCCATATAAATTTCTTCCTCTAAATTGGCATGTAAGAATGTTATTTTCACATCAATTTGCTCAACTTCCAAATCAAGGCTTGCTGCAACTCTAAGTATAACACGAATGAAAGACATCTTAACAACATGAGAGAATATCTTATCAAAATCAATACCTTTCCTTTGATTGAATCCTTAACAACCAGTCTAGCTTTGCATTATGGTTGTGAAGAGTGCTCTTCAAGCTTGACTCTATACACCTACTTATTCTTCAAAGCTCTCTTACCCTTAGGTAGTTTCACCAACTCAAAAGTATTATTCTCATGCAAGGACTTCATCTCATCTTACATAGCTTCAATCCACTCTTTCTTATGATCGTCATCCATGGCTTCTTCATAATTTTTAGGTTCTCCACTACCTGTCAAATTCAACTCATAAGTGTTAGAAGAATACCAAATGGAAGGTTGTTTACCTCTAAAACTTCTCTGCGGTTAAAATAAAACTTGAGCTTCAGAAGTTGGAAGCTCATTCTCATCATCAGAATCTATCTATGTGGGAGTATTTTCAACTTCTGGTTGTTCAATTTGATTCTCATCCTTATCTATTTCAGGCACCGTCACTTGAGGCATTATCTCTGAATCATCACTAGATTGAGACTTCGTCATCCTAACCTTATCAATACTACATTTCGACTTCTTACAGATTTCTTTTCAATTGGATCATACAAATTTTAACCAAAAGTATCTAGACCATAGCCATAAAATACATACTGTCATGTCTTGACATCAAGTTTCAACCTCTTATTACTAGGAATATACAAGAATGCTTTACATCCAAAGACTCATAAGTGATCATAAGAAACATCTTTTCCAGACCGAACCTTTTTTGGAACATCAAAATTTAAAGGAACACATAGAGAAAGATTCAAAATATGTACCATAGTATTTAATGCTTCGACCCAAAATGACTTTGGCAACTTTGTATGTGAAAGTAAACATCCGACCCTCTTTATAAGTGTCATGTTCATCCTCTTAACTACACCATTTAATTGAGGCGTCTGAGACGGAGTCGTCTTGTGTCTAATACCTTACTCCTTACAATATCTTTCAAGTGGTTTAATATAACTCTCTTAACTAGGGCATGAAACTGTTTAAATACATCTTAAACCTGATTTTTGTGCTTTAAGGGATAAACTCACAAATTCATTAAATAATCATCAATAAATATAACAAAACAATGGGAACCACCAAGTGACATAGTCTTAAATAGACCACATGCATCAGAATATATTAACTGTAATATCTCTTTTTTTTGTGGATCTGTAAATCTCTTAAAGGAAACTCTATGTTGCTTTCCAACTAGATAATGAGCATATCTTTTCAAATGCATGTTATTTAACCTAGTCAAGTTCTTCTTCTTGATTAATATTAACATAGATTTCTCACTCATATCACCAAGTCTCTTGTACCATATTTTCATTTTATCGTCATTCTTCACTGTATTAACCATGCTTCCGGATATTTTGGCATGTATCAAATAAAGTGTGGAACACTTGTTATCTTAAACTACCACAAGTGAACCTTTAGTTAGCTTTCATTGGCCATTCTGAAAAGTGTTACAATACCCTTCTTCATCTAGCTTGCTAGTAGAGATTAAATTGAGCCTAATGTCAAGAATATGCTTAACATTTTTTAGGAGTAACCTAGCACCACAAACATTAATAATTTTAGAGTTACCATCGTTACTCATTTTGATAATTCTGAAATCGCCAAGAGTGTAGGACGTGCAAAAATCCTTTCAGGCTATTGCATGTATAGAAACATCTCTATCAATCATATAGTTGGTTTCATGATTTATTAAGTTGATGGAATCAATATCGTAGAGAATACGAAAATCTTTCTCAGTTGTAATGGCTACTTTCTCATCATTGCTATCATCACTTCGCTTTTTTTCATTCTTTGTCTCTTTTCTATTTTCTGTAGAATCTCTTAATAGGTCATTTCCTGTAACAGTGCTAGCACTTAACATTAGCATAATTGTTGAACTTACTTTGACTTTTACTTTTGTCATTGCCTTTTAAAAATCTACTCTGATTTCTCCCCCTAATGGTTGTAACTAAAACATCTGATTACGAAGAGGCAGAATCTTGTGATCTACGTTTCATTTCTTCATTCAGGATACCACTTTTAACAAACTCCATAGTTACCACGCCATTAAGAGCAGAATTAGTCAACAAAATATTTTAAGTTTCCTAAGAATCAGACAGCAACGCAAGTACCATAAGTGCAAAAACTTCATTATCAAAACTGACACTCATACTTGATAACTGATCCACAATCCCTTGAAATTCATTCAAGTGATCCGCAACAAAACTTTCTTTTTTATATTTCAACTGTATTAACTTTGTTAGGTAACGTAATTTATTGTTGACAGTCTTTGATGCATATAATTCCTCAAGCTTATTCCACAAATTTCTAATATATGTCTTACTGCAAATATAGTTTTATACATTATCTTCAATAAATTGCCTTATAAAATCACATATTTGTTCATGTTCAAAAGCCCACTCCTCATTGGATTTATCTTCTGGTTTTTGTGCGGCAAATACCGGTAAATGCAACTTCATCATAAATAGAAGATCTTTCATCTTATTCCTCCATATGTGGTAATTTGTGGCATTCAAACTTGTGATTTTTAAAATTTTCCCTTCATAATTACACCCAACTAACTGAAATAGCTATGATACCAGTTGTTGGGAGAATAATCACAATAATAATATTATTATAGCAGAATGGTAAAAATATTATTTTTCTAAAAATTTCAAGTATGGTGAACCCAAAAATAATTTAATCACAAAAGTATAGTAATATTTGAAGAAATTAATCGCATGAGATACCAGAATTTGTTAACGTGGAAAACTACCTCAAAATTGAAAAATAAAAACTACGAGCGCAAATTAGTAAATCTTCTATTATATAAAATAATGGGTACAATAATTAGTCTTTCCTATGCAACAAATAGGGGCAACAACACAAAATAATAATAAGAAGTTTAGAAAAAATACCAGACTTAAGTTACGAACCTAAGAAAGCTTCAAGATCAAAACATACTTGAACTTGGCAAAACTACAAACTTGGCACAACTCAGTATAATGTTTTCATGTTTTTCTTTTTGTTTCTTTACTCTGCTACATACAATTTGTATCTCAATACATCCTTTATATAGGCAAAACAAAGCATACCAAGTTTGAAAAATTAATACATGTTTTTGACAAAAAAACTCATCAAAGGTCTTGCTTCAGCAGCACCAATAGCTTCAGTAGCACCACTGATAGCTTTAAAACCACTAAGAACTTTAGCAACAATAACTTCAACGCCATTAACAGCAGCAACGACAGCTTCAACAACAACTTTGGCAATTGCAGTAGCTGCATTGTTTGGAGGTTGAACTAGAACTTGACAACGGTTTTGAAACCTACATTTTCCTCTAGCCATGTCTATACGGGCAGCCAGTTAAAGAAATGTCTTTGCTTTTCTGTGATTGAATTGAAAGGATAAAATGGAGAGGACGAGTAAGGATAAAAAGTAGAGACAAAATTTATAAGGCCTGCAAAAGGGGTCGAGACTCAGGGAGGGTATCATACGGGAAGGTCATTGGTACAGTATGATTTGATACACTGTCATGACGGAGCATATCACTTGCAAGCGGCTCCATTTTGTTGTTTGTCAGTACACATTTTTCCGTTTCTTCTCCTTTCCTCTATGCAGTAGCTTGTTAATTTTTGGTATTTATAGAATTTTTTTTTTACCTTTTCTCATCCATCTCCGCATTGACATTTATTTTTGTAATGATTTTTTTTCATTTTTTTACTAAAAGAGAAATTTATCCTACTAGTTTTCCTTTTGCTTAACCAAAACTAAAATCCAGGTCAATCGATAGATTGTGGGTTGAGGAATGAAAGATCCTTCTGAAGAAAGAAGAAGAGCATATACATTTTGTTTAGTGTTTGCTTCTGCAAAGTCAAAGACTTCATTGGCTTGTTTTAAAGTCCAAACTCCAAAGGCCTATTTTTACAACTGTGGCATTTTGTATATTTTGTTAAATTTAATCGGCTTCTAATTTAATAAGCCAAAAGATGAGATTTCTTTACCCAATGCTAATCCAGTGTTTTTCTCACTTTTCTTTTCTTAGTTACTAACTCCTGCATGCCTTCATTGTACTATATGCATTTTAGTCTACTTTCATTTTTTAAAAGCATAATCGTTGTGAATACTGACATTCAAGTTTGCCCTTGTATGTATTTTTCTATTGTGGTTTTTAGTGTTTCTAATCATGGGTGCTTCAATGATTTGAAGGGTCTTTTGATTTATGTTTTGACTAGTAATTTTATAAAAAGATAAATAAAAGGGGTTTTATATTGTTTGTTTGTTTCATGTTACATTGGTCATGAATTAAAATCTATAATTTTGTTTTAAAATGCAATCTTTTTTTCAGTTCGTTATTTGGTATTTTCAAATTAGGCTCCTCTATCTGACCTCTCCCAAGTCACCTTAACTATTTTCATCGACGTTGTCGCCTGCTGTGGCTCTAATAGGTATACTCCTTGATTTTGCCTTCAATTTTGCAATAACTTACTTGATTTTGCTATTTTTGTTTTGAATAAAAGTATGAAAGAAATCATACGTAGTATGTTAGTGACATCGAAGTAAAATTCTGGGGATGGGACAGCATGTAATCAAAACATTCTTCGGAGGAGATAATCATAGGATATATATATATATATATATATTAAATGAAAGCAGGGACACTTATTTTGACTATACTGCATTTCAATTGTCACTTAAGTGCATAAGGTAAGGATATTGAATTGAGAAGGTCTGCTAAGTTGAGAAGATTATCCTTTGATGTCTCATTTAGTCTTCAAAAAGGTGTGCTGATGGGATGGTGTAGTGCTAGTGATATGAGCACTGACCTGGTAGTGACAAGAAAGATAACAAATTTTCTAATAGTCTTGCATTAACACCCTCTTCATCTTCTTATTGCTTGAACAGAAGTAGTGTGATTCTAGGTTTTTCAGATGATAGTGATGACCAAAAGCGATTGAATGATATGGCGAGCTCAAGTAAGATTATGTCATGGTCCCGCCAATCTTACAAAATCTCCTTGTAGCATTTATTGACAAATGGTGGAAATAATAAAAGTTGAAAGTTGGTGATCCATGTAGGAGTTGAAACTTCAAAACCATTTTTTGAAGTTGTCAAAGATGATGGCATTCAAAATTTTCAACAAAGGTGGCTTCTTTTTCAGTGTAGTCTTCATTCTTATTATCAAAGACGTCGTATTTTATTTTTCAAACTTAGTATGCTTTATTTTTCCTATATATAGGATGTATTGAGATATAAATTGTATGTAAAAGAGTGAAGAAATAAGAAGAAAAACTAGAAAAATATAATGAGTTATGTGAGAGGTGTAAGAAAAATACTAGTCAAAATTTGCAGTTCTACAAAGATCAAAAGATCAAGTGTGTTTTGATCTTATAGCCTTCTTACGCTCGCATTTTGGGTCTAGTATTTTTTCTAAACCTCTTTTTATTATTTTGTATTGTTACCTCTATTTGCTGTGTAAGGAAGATTAGTTGTTGTTGTACCCATTATTTTATATTATGGAAGATTTACTGACTTGAGCCAGTGGTTTTTACTCATTAATTTTGAAGTTATTTTCCACGTTAAAAATTTTTTATGTCTCGTGTGATTAATTTTTTTAAAGATTACCGTGCTTTTATGATTAAATTATTTTTGGGCCCACCATAGGTGAAATTTTTCGAGAGAATTATTTTTACCATTCTACTACGATAATATTAGTATTGTCGTTATTCTCCTAACAACTGGTATCAGAGTTATTTTCTGTTAGTTTGGTGTAATTATAGAGGGAAAGTTCAACAAAATCACAAGCTTTAATGGCACAAATTACTATATATGGAGGAACAAGATAAAAGATTTTCTATTTGTGATGAAGTTGCATTGGCCAGTATTTGTTGCACAAAAACCAAAAGATAAATCCGATAAGGAGTGGGCTTTTGAACATAAGCATGTATGTGGTTTTATAAGGCAATTTGTTAAAGATATTGTATACAACTATCTTTGTGGTGAGACACATATTAGAACTTTATAGAATAAGTTTGGGGAATTATATACGTCAAAGACTGGCAATAATAAATTATTTTACCTGATAAAGTTAGTACAGTTGAAATATAAAGAATGAAGTTTTGTTGTCACTTGAACCAATTTTAAGGAATTGTGGATCAGTTATCAGGTATGAGTGTCAGTTTTGATAATGAAGTTCTTACACTTATGATACTTGCGTCATTGTCTGATTATTAGGAAACTTTATAAATTTCATTGAATAATTTTGTTTCTAATGGTGTGGTAATTATAGAGTTAGTAAAAAGTGATATTCTGAATTAAGAGATGAGATACAGATCATAAGGTTCTGCTTCCTCGCAATCATATATTTTAGCTACAACCACCAAGGGGAGAAATTATGGTAAAGGATCAAAAGGCAATGACAGGAATAAAAGTCGAGGTAAGTCCAACAAATATAAAACATTAAATGCCGTCACTGTAACAAAAGAGGCATATTAATAAGTTTTGAAGAAAATGAAAAAGAGACAGGTATAATGACAAAAAGTGAGGTGATTATAGTGATGATGAGAAAGTAGTCACTACAATTAAATAAGATTTCCTTGTGCTATATGATGTTGATTATGTGAATTTGATAAAACATGAGACTATCTAAGTGATTGACAGTGATGCTTCTATTCATGCAATAGTTCAAAAGGATTTCTTCATGTTCTACACTCCTAATGATTTTGGAATTGTTAAAATGGGTAATGATAGTAATGCTAAAATTATTGGTGTTGGTGATGTTTATTTGAAGAGTAACTGTAGTACTAAATTACTTCTGAAGAATGTGAAACATATTCCTAACATTAGGCTTGATTTGATTTTTACTGATAAATTTGATGAAGAAGGTTATTGCAACAACTTTCATAATGACCAATGGAAGTTGACCAAAATCTTCGGAAATATGATAAATGCAGTGGAGAATAATAATAAAGTAGAAACATGACACAAGAGATTTGGTCATATGAGCGAGAAAGTTGTGTCAATATTAATCAAGAAAAAGAATTTGACTGGATTGAATAATATGTACTTAAAGAGATGTACTTACTGCCTATCTTGAAAGTAAAATAAAATTTCCTTAAAAAGATCTGTAAATCCACAGAAAAAATCTGAAGTATTACAATTAATACATTATAATATATGCGATCTATTTAAGATTATGTTACTTAATAGTTCTTATTATCTTATTACATTTATTGATGATTATTCAAGAAAATTATGAAATCATCCTTTAAAGCACAATTTACGTGCTTACTTTTATCCGGTTGTTAACATTAAAAAAAATGATGTTAACAACACATTGTTAATAGTTCGCATAAATTTTACGTTATAAATACCTGACTGAGTTACATTTTACACAAGTATAAAAGCTTTCTACTTTACATTTTTGTGCTTATTAAACTACGATTTTTCTACCTTCACTTACAAGCTAAATCCTTAATCATTAAATCCGAAGCTATTCTCATTCACATCTACTTTACCTTTTCCCTGTTTCTACGAATTTTGCATTCAAGAAATCTATTTTACACCCTTATAAAACTAACAACAAAATAAAATAAAATACAATAAAATAACCCTTTTCTCTAACTTAGACATAAGATTTTAAAGACAAAAGGGGCAAAAACAAAGAACATATGGAAGTAGTGGAAAGAAAAATTAAGTGAAGTTAATAAGATACATGGTTCATGACAACTATCCCCGTGAATTATTCGATTTCAGCAGCAGTTATTGATACAAACAGAAGGAAAAATAAAAAGGAACTATGTAGATGATTGAAGCCATTCCTACAGAGAATCAGGCTGCCTGCTGCTCCTCGTCAATCTTCTCTAGGCATTGTGGAAAATACTCTGTTGACACAAGAACAAACATTGTAATTAATTATTATAGCTTACCTTTACTTAAATCAGGCTTATAAATACATAAAACATATATTTATATATATACATATATATATATTATGTACCTTGGGTTTAGTTGGGCATTTTTGAGGCTGTCTTACAATGTAAATCTGATCTCCAATGCTTTTATACATGTCCTGATTCCGGTGCCAAGTCCATAGAGCATGAGTCTCATTTTTAACCTGCAATCATCATCATTCAAAGTCAAATCCTAACATAATCACTGGGCCTGTTTTTATAGAATATTAATATATGTACAGACCTCTAAAATTCCATGACCGAAGCTACTGTCCCTGAAGGCACTGTATTCAGGCTGACGATCCCAACAGTACTTCCCTTTTGCAGGTCCTGAAGTGAACTTGAAAGCACAACGCTTTCCCCTCAGATCAGGACATTTTCCAGGTTCATCAGCATGTTCCACTAGCAGCACTTCTCTATTCCCTCCATCTCCAATTGTTATGTGCACAGGTCCACAAGGATCCAAAGTGTAGTTATATACTCTATTCGACCTCTCGTACGCATGTACCTGTATTTTCGTTGAAAAAAGAAAAGAAAAAGAAGTTAAGGAAACTAGAATGTGCCTGTAAGTCCCAGAATGCAAAATATACACTTACGTGTGCAGCGAAGACGATGTCAACACCATAATTGTAAAGCAGTTCTTCCATCGCCATCCTCATGCACTCTCCTTCTCTGTAGTGTTTAACATACGTGGCATACCATGTCATATGCCATGAAACCACCAGCCATGGGGTTATTTTTCTGTCTACTTTCTTCAGATCTTTCTCCAACCACTTGTACTGATCCGCTGTTGGAGTATATATATATATATCAGATTGTTGTGTTCATCCAACGTAAATAGAAACAATACATAATACATAGTGATCAAGTTTCTTACATGATTTATCGTAGGGAAGATCGGAAGCCAGGAATATCGAATGTACACCTCCAGCATTAAATGAATAATAGAGTGGGGAAGAAGGGAACCCATATCGGGAAGTGTAAGCAACTAATTTCTTGTTATCAGCTTGTGGTTCTTTATCATGATTTCCTTCCAAGAACATCATTGGAATTTTAGATATTAATGGATCCATATACCTGAAAATTAATAATCACCCAAATGCTATAATACATTGAAGTTAAATGTTAAGCAATTCTACTATAAGCAAAGCTTGGTACAACTAGATTATTACATACCTTCCCCAGTAGTCCCACCTCGGCTGATAAGTGGTATCAACAAAGTCATGCATGTCCCCACGGGAATTGTAGCCAGTTCCATTGGACAGATACAAGTCTGCATAAGTAACATCCCCAAGCATTAAAATGACGTCAGGATTGTTTCGGACCATATGATCAATAGTTGAGGTTGTGTTGTATGTTAGGCCTAGGTCTCCCACTATTGCTATTCTCTCTGGGTAACTTTTCGGGCCCGGAACTGGCACCGTCTTGAATGACTTTATATCACTCATTGCTGCCTTGGAAGGATCTCCACATCGGTAGTAGTATACCGTCTTAGGTTTTAAACCTAAAAAATAAACCACCAAAACATGCAAATTATTGCTAGATTTCTGACATCAGGATATTGCTGCAACTTGTTTTAACTGCGAACCTACTATGTAGCAAGCAACTTTGGCAACTATGATATAACTGTGAGACGAACATGATGTATGATGCCTGATGTATAATTGCGCAGCTTATAGTCACCCGTGTCTTTGGAAGAATCATAAAGTTGATTGTAAATGAGGGATTCGCCATGAGCTTTTTGAGATAATTTAGACTTGGACTTCCCAAATTCAACAATGCTGGCTACGCTGTTGGGATCTAATGGTTTAATGTCATAACCGATCTGATATTCCCCTGCAAATTTTTATTTAGTGATATAGCATATGAGAAGCAACACTAACTTAAGAAGTCTTAAAAATGAACGCTGATGAGGTAATCAATGGAAGATACCTGTGATCCAAGAAATCCAAACGGAGTCATAATCTGCAGCGAGAGCCACAGAAATTTGTTCAGGCTCAAGACCTCTAGCCTTTCTTTGAAGAAGATAGTAGTCATTTGGCAAGTCCTCAGCATTAAAATTACGAAAGCTCTCGTCATAAAGGGGGACGGTCACAGGCTTAGAGGGTCCATCAGTAGTACTAGGTATACCCTGAACTACGGCAATCAAACACAGTGCAAGAACAGAAGAGAGAAGCATTCCAGGCATTTCAACCAACCCCATTTTTGGGTACTTGACTGCACTCATGCAAGCAAGAGTACTGCAATGAGATTATACAGAGAAAAAGGTGGCAACAATTACTACAGAGACACAGAGGAATAGTTGATGTACTAGCCAAGTAACTAGTAGCAGAGTATTTTTAAGCTGCAAGTGTATACCATACCCAGAAGAGAATGGCTGTGTATACCATACCCAGAAGAGAATGGCTAAGTTACTCCATCATTACGAAATCATATTATATTCAGATAGGGCATGAATTTGCTGAAAAGTCAACGATATGCTGTCCTATATTATAATTTGTTATAACTCGAGATTCAAATCTCGTTCAGGAGACAATTTTTGACGTGATTCCCGCTACGACACAAGCGTATGCTGGTCACTCAGTAATTACTAATTAGTGCATTCATTGTTCATGTCACTGAAAGTCTCATAACACAAGAGTATATCTAGAAGTTCGTAGAGAGAGAAACATTTTATTCATGCATGTAGTCAATTTGTCTATATTATTATTTCAGTTTTAATTTTATTTTAAGTTGTTTATTGCATACCAACATATCAGTTTGTTAATAAAACTGCAAGAAGAAGTTAGATTTTATCATGATATTTTTCCCTTTCAAATTTTTTTTTATCAAAACCCAAAAAAAAAAAGTGTTTAGCTAGGTTAAAATTATTTTTAGAAATTCGAAAGTAAGTGGTACTATATTTAAGGCCATGTTTAGTTTAGCTTTTATTTTTAGTTTTGGTTTTCTATTTTTCTAAATATAAAAATCGATAAAGAAAACATAACTACTAATAAAAAAATACAATACAACATAAAACCACAATCTACAATTCAACTAAATAAAAAAAAAGTGTTTAACTAGGTTTAAATTATTTTTAGAAATTCGAAAGTAAGTAGTACTATATTTAAACTACAACTATTTAGTCGATACTATTTTCAAAAAGACTATTTAGAAATACTTTTAGATTCACTTTGAAAAAGTCTAGTTTATATTTCTCTTTGGCATTGTTGTTGAAAAACTAGTATTAACAAAATGATGCAGTGAGTATTACGATTAAATATATTTATTACATTAAACATATTGAGAAATTAATAAAAATAAGATTTATACGTGTGCAAATCTACTTTATTACTAATAAGTTGATTCATAATAATTAAAAACACAAATATTATATTAAGCAAAAATTGAAACATTATTGTAATGCAAGCTAAAAGAATCCTAAAAAATAGTTTGAAAAAATAATGTAAAATGAGCTTTTGAAAACTATAGTTTGAAGTAGCATGGTTTCGAAGCTATGATTTTAAAATTTTAATATAACATCTTTATATTGTATTATATTGTATTGTATTTATGCTATTGAATCATTAATTATCTAGTGGAACAACTTTGCATAGTACCTTAATTTTGATTTTAATATGTTTTAAATATGATCACTAATCAATCAATGAAATTCTATTTATTCACAATATTTTTTACGAAGATAATTTAGTTCACATTATTTCTATCCACAACAATTCAACAATAGTACCAAACAAGACCTACTTATGCCAATTTGGAGATTAGTTTATTAATCATTTTAAAAAATGAATGTTGCACACGTTTTTTATTCCTATTATAAACCTTAATTTACTATATAAATGTTCAAAGTCTAAGATTCAAATCTTAGCAAAATATATTTTACCCTTTAAAATACTATGTTGACCATGTTTAGCTCCTCGTTTTATTATCAAAATTAACACATAATTTTCAAAAATATTGTATGTATCAAACGTGTAACTTATGTTAATATAAAATCTATTAATTTCCAGAAATAACGTGCTCTTATCTTGTAATCACATGTTTACATAGGACAGCGGGCATGGTTCTCGATTCTAAGACAAGAATCAATATCAAAATGATAATTAAGACATCATATGTTGTTTACTGTGCACTCCTTAGTTAAATATGGTTAAAGAAAGGCTGCATGTTTTACGTGGTTCTCGTAAATCCATGACCAATTTGCCAGCTAAACTTTGAAATCCGAGCTGTAGGTTCTACAATCCGATCCCGAATGAATACTAAAAAATCTCCTATTTTTTAATTCATTTATAACCATCAATTTTTGTACTTCTTTTTCTCCATCATAACAGAACTACATATAATTGACAATTCTATTTAAAATTTTATACAATCTTATAAATCAGTGGAATTATATATACACATAAACTTATTAATATTTTTAAAACTATTCCATTTCTTAACTGTCTACTTTTTAATATATTTTCTCTATTTTTTGTGTTTTCACTTACTATATGCACGTCACTTTCTTTAATCTGTTCATTATTTTGTTTGACCTCTATTTTACATTGGTTTTAATATTTCATAATAATTAATTTTGTTATCTTCATCTTGTTTTTACATTTATTTTTATCAATTTCTTTCCCGTCTTTAATCTCATTAAAAATAAAAATAAAAAATAAAAAAATGATTGCCACTGTAATTATCCCAAAACATGAAAATGGAAAAAATATCAATAAATAATTTAACAGCAACATCAAAGCGCATATATAACTATTATACTGCCAACTTAATTTTTATTTATTTATCTTTATTCTATTTATAATATACTAACTCCAAAGTATGAATATCAATCTTTTTAATTGAAAAGAAAACATTTAATGCAGTCAAAGTCTTCGACTTGACTTAGTATATAAATGGATCTGACTACATATCCCGATTTTAGTAGCTATATCAAGCCCCGTAGACACATGTCAACATCTCTTTGAATACATATGCTAAATGGGTTTAAATATTTTATGCAGACTAAAAGGTTATTTTAATAAAATAACTTAAATTCTAACAAAGGTGAAAAGTTTGTAGAACCGGGGCTTTTTGACTTGGGAGTCTCTGTTTAGTGTTTTTAGGACGATCGAAATCCTTCTACATTTTTCAATCGAGGCTTTTGTTCCTCTTTTCAATTCCCCTAATCTTTTTCTTCTTCTTCTTCTTCTTTCTAAATCTATCAACCAAAATCCTTCTACAACTTTTAATATAGGGCTTTTGTTCCTCTTTTCGATTCTCCTAATTCTTTTCTTCTTCTTCTTCTAATTCTACATTCTTTCTCATTCAAATCAAAATCCCTAGTGAAACTTACATTACAATCTAAAATCCTTATAAACCAACAAGACAAAAAGTTGGCTGTCGATGGAGAGTCTAACGAATTGAAGTCTAATGACCAATTTAAGGATGAGGAGAAGTCTAACTATTTGATTAGAGATGGAGCAAATCCTGGGTATGAGGAAGTTTCTTTTTTCATTTTTTTTTCATTTTTCATTTTTGTTGAAAATGGAGAAAAGAATCAAAATTTGGATGTTAGTTTAATTCCTTTACAATGACAAGATGATATATTTTGAAAATATAATTTGAGTGCCTTTTTCATAATTTCATATAAACATTGAACCAGATGTATTTTCAAAAGGTTGGTTTTACCAGATGCGTAGTTTATTTTTTATACACTCTAAACATAGATTGTTATTCTTGTGGAAGGGAGGAATATGATGTAAAGGACAGTGGAGCTAAAAAATGTGCACAATTAAACTTGCTTTTTTGGGTAAAAGGGCAAAAAAGGAACATTTGACTGCCAGATAACAATTCAATTGTAATGTAGTAGGTCTCAATATGCAGTGAAGAAGAAATAACTGTCATTTCAGAATAAAAGTTGTCATGTAATTTATATTGCATTATTTGAAATCATGCCTATTGATTTTGTAGCTTGTTGTTGTTTATGTGATGATGAAGGATGTTGAACAATGAAGGGTTATATTTGGATTAAAAGATAAATATGATGTCATAATAAATTGAAAGCGATGACATTGATAGGTGTTATGATGAAATGAAGACTCTGTAATTGAGAATTGTATCTTTATGTCAAACTATAGCATCATTTGCTTATGTTTCCCCGTACATGATTAATTTGGATTGATTTGCACTTAATGTAGTCAATTTAAGTATCTTTTACTATAAATTTTGTTGCATTATGAGTAGAGGATCTATGTTTAAGGAAGTGGACCTGTATTGTAATGAAGGCATCTTAAATTTGTTTCCTTTGTTCTTTGTTCCTTTCTCACCAATGTGATTCACCAATGTCTGATATATTAGACGATGTTAAGGTCTTATGTCATTATTCTAGAGTAATGTTGGGTTTGGTTTTTATTTTTAAACTCATCAATATAATGCCAATTGTTATAGAAGAAGATAAAAAATATTAAGCTGACAACCATTAATCTTGAGCAGTGGGAGAAGATGCTGTGGACAGGATGCCATTTAATCAACTTCACGACAGAAGAGTTTCCATCAATAAGCTGGAGATAATCCTATCGGTTTATGGAGGAAGATGATGGGCACCAGCCAAAAAACCAAAGGTTGAAATAATACATTTGTAATGATGAGGACAACCTGGATTTTGACTACCATCTACATTATATATTTGCTATAAATCTGGGTACTTTAGGTCTTTTTGGCTTGGTTTTTTTTGTTAATTTTGGTTCCTTTTGTTGTAACATCCCTATGTCCTTTGCCTTGATATATGTTTGGGATATGGATGTGTTGCATTGAAATATGTTACAATGTATGGAGCACTCCTGAAGACTCGGGTATGAAAGATGGTCAGTATGTAGAAAATGTTAAATTTTGCCTTTGTGTAATTATTATAATATTAAAGAGTTTCAAAATTTTCCTTTAAACATTCATTTAAATAAATGGTGATGATGGAAGGGTAATATGTGGACACAAAAGGTTTAACGTCATTACCATGTAGAATTCGATTCATTACCTTATTCAAACCTTAAGTTTTAAAAGAAAGTTGAAGGGGGTTGTAAATTCAAATTTCCTAGACCAAACAACTTTGTTTTATGTCATTTAGTTCAAGTTATGTCTTTAAGTTTAATATTACACTATAAGTTTTGGAAAGCACATGGGACACAAATTAAAATTTTCTTTTCTTTATTGGATATTCATTTTTGGACTGAATATTGGTGGAACAAGTTAAATAGTCCATCAAATATATAAGCACTTGCTGTGAACTCTACAGCCAATGGAGCAACCACTATAATGTGCTAACTTTGACTTAAGGTGAAGTGAAGTTCATCACTGCAATTTAACTGAATACAAGCTAGAGATCATCATGCTAATTGTCCAATGTATTGCTCAAATGTACAACACAGTTACAAAATTCTAAGTGTTGTGCAACACTCTGGAAGAAAAGATCCAAATTAGAACATATAGATATGAAATTCAATTCACAAGATTTCTGGCATAAAATAACATGGATGATGCCATGCCATACCGAGTATAAGAAAAAGGAGTGATACAAAGCAAATTTTCTAGGTGAAATGCAATCATAATTACAACCATAAGGTTCATTTGGATATTAATTAATACGGGACATTCTTGGGCAAGTCCTTTAAAACATTATTATTCAAGCCAATTTTGGTGTGTAGAGTCTCCACATCTATTCGATTCATTTATTTCATCATCTTTATGCCCACCATATGCTCTCTTGACACCACAGTTGCAAGACCCAGGCTCCTATACTTGAAAAAAAAAAGTAGTTGCATGCCTTCTACTATAAGTTAATCAAAAGCAACATTGGTACTAGATGTTGAATAGTAGCAAACCTTGATGCTAGAGCAGCAATGATGGACATACCGTTCATAGGAGATGGGCAAGGCTTTTGTCAATCACTTCAGGAAGACTAGCTACTTGAGTTTTATATTAAAACAACGAGGACTTAGTGTGAAACAAACAAGGAATGTTGATGCTTATTATTAATCGTTACCATTATCAAAAGTATATTGACTAGAAACTCCTTTCCCTGGTTAGGTATAAAATACTAAGTTCTTCATCCATAGAATTCCAAACTCTAAATCAAGTGTTTTTGAACATCAAATTAGACATGCATGCAAAAATCAATTGCCTACTTACATGCCAAATTGTGTTTCCACTCATGTTCTTCTCCACCATTATAAATTATCTATTAACAATTCTACAATTTTTTATTTAGGATATGACTAAGACCTCTTTTTATTCACTTGATTAGCAAGTCATTTACAAAATATATTGGTTCAAACAACAAAAACTGTCAAATGACTGTAGTTAAAGTCTAAAGGTTAAATTTTCAAAAACTCTAATTTTCTTCAAACCATTAGATATATACAAAAACAAAGACAATCAATCAATTCAGCTTATCCAAAAAGAAGCAATGCCCTTAACCAAAAAGTGCCCTCTATTTCAT
This sequence comes from Pinacopodium congolense, assembly GCA_028565735.1. NCBI lineage: Eukaryota > Viridiplantae > Streptophyta > Magnoliopsida > Malpighiales > Erythroxylaceae > Pinacopodium > Pinacopodium congolense. The sequence continues at coordinate 9,086,574 of JAOXYD010000005.1, read as the reverse complement.
CAACGAATTGGGTGGACATCAATCTATAAACACATTAAAACTAAAGCAGAGTTGCAAAACTGATGAACCATACTTTATATGAAAACATTAATAGACAAAGGCCTACACACACACACACACACATATATATGCAAGTAAGAGAGAAGGGTGAAAGTGTAGACCTTGAATTTGAGATTATAACAATCCCAATCGAATTTGTAATGGAGTTTCTGCTCTACATCATCTTTGAACTCACTGTTACATGTATTGCACATTAGCCTTGGTATAAGAATCCCAAATGATACATAGATTGAATATAAAGAAGGCATAAGGATGAGAAGACATACGACAACTAAGACTTGGTGCTGAAATATTATACGAAAACTAAGACAGCACCAACTAGCTTAAATCTCCAAACATTTTAAAACATCACAAAACCCAGCAACAAAAAGGAAAGAAATAAAGAAATAGAACAACAATTGGCAAACGATTAATTCAAAAATAAATCCAATTAACAATCAAAGTCCTTTTAGATTACAATGTGGTTCAAATTAAAATTTCCCTTCTTTTGGTTCACTTAGGGTTTGTAAAATACGTTCAGAACAAACTGCAAGAGAATAGAAATTAAGCAATAAAATCGAAATCCAAGATAATCAGTGAAAAGGATGACGACAATAATATCAATCCAAGAACAAAACTCAGTAATAAGCATACTTAACTCCATTCTTCAACATTAAAAATGGGTTCACAAATATAGATATTATTAGACCTGCGAAAGGATGGTTGCACGAGAGAATTATAGTCCATTACAAGCAAATTTGTGGAGGGACTGAGATTATGCGTCTCTTAGCCGAAGTAAATGAAGCTGAAATTTGACTTCCTGACTTGGAAGACCTACGATATACGATAATATACTTCCAAGAATGGGATCAAACCCTGAAATGAAGAAATAAAACTAGATAAAGCAAATGAGAATCCAGCCATATGATTCATAGAATTTTATATCCATATAAATTTGTTATCTCGTCTATATTTTACTTTCCATTACAAAAGAAACTCACTTGCCTATGAGAAAACTTGGTGGGCATAGAATATAATGCCATCAATGCCACTAATTTGTTTGAATGCCGTTACTCCGACTACAACCTGAAGAGACAAATTCAGAACGTAGAGAGTAGGAGTAAAAAAAATAGAACCATATTGCAAAGTTCCAGATGGTAGATATTCATCCTAACAGAGCAGTTGATGCTTACAAAGACCAGGAGAATGCATCTTCTGCTAAACAAGTCCAAATTAGAAGCAATGATACGTTTCCTCCCACCTCGACCGAAGTCGTGAAGCCCTCCGAAAAACGACACATTTGCTCCCAGCTCTACCAGAGTTGTCAAAGTCCTCCGGAAGCAATGACCCTT